>PVKE010038633.1:0-15363 GCA_004027555.1 Craseonycteris thonglongyai
CATTTTACAGAATGAAGAAAATAGAGCAGGAAGGCCAATGGCCCTGGTATTTTATTTTAAAGATTTATTTTTATTGTTTTTTGGCAGAGAGAGAGACAGACAGAGAGAGACAGAGAGAAGGGGGAGGGCCCAGAGCAGTCTCCATAGCTGACAGCATTAGTTTTCCATATAGTTTCACTCCACAGGTGGGCACAGGGCTGCGCAGGGCAGGAACTGGGCTGGGAGCCTCCACATAGGCCCCGGCAAGAACTGAACTGGGGGCACACCCCGGTTCAGCATGTGGGTCCGTATGGGCCGGGGTCGGGACTCAATCCTCAATCTCCAGGGCTACAAAGTGAGCGCTTAACCCGCTGAGCCATTCCAGCTTCTCCTGGTATTTTATTTTAGATTGACATTATGGATGAACTTAGGATAGATACGTAGGCACTTAATAGAGGCCGCTGCCACATGGCTGCTCTCAGAAATTCCTAGCTGCCTGACAGAGTGGAAGCAGCAGAACACCTGTGGCTGTTGTGGTGTCTTAATATTGTTGTTCCTACTAACATGCAGATGAAATAGCACAGGCTTGAAAACATTTCTCAAAAAGAAAATGGCAGTATTGAGAGCTACCCAGACTTTTTAAATACTTACATCCCACGAAGTTTGATCAAGAAAAAAAAAAAATCTAATCACCGAGTTATTTTCTTTGATTTTCCAAGAAGTAACAACCATCAATACCCATGGACAATGGGAATCTGAGGGATGGAAACCTCTGCTTTATGTGACAATAGAGGGGAGTAGAAAAGTTACATGTGTTTAGAGGAGACAGACTGGACTTCACCCCTCACTCATCAGATGTGTGAATTTGGATCATTATCAGATTTCTCCAAAATCTCAGTTTTCTTAGTTGTGAAATGAGGAAAATAACAACCTTATAGGGTTGTTCTGATGAATATTTATTGTGCATCTACCAAGTACTAGAGACTGTTCTTGTGTGGGAGAATACAGTGTGAATAAATCAGATGATGTTCACTCTCTGGAGCTTTCAGACTGAAAGAAGACACGAGAAGTGTCCAGCAGCTACAAAGCACTCCATAAGTTAAGCTAGTAAGGTCAAAGAAGAATTACCCATCTTTCTAAATCATCCAGGGGTCCTCAAACTTTTTAAACAGGGGGCCAGTTCACTGTCCCTCAGACTGTTGGAGGGCCGGACTGCGGGCCTGGGACGAGTTGGCTGCTAAGCAGGACAGGCAGTGGCGGCAAAAACACCCGGCGGGCCGGATAAATGTTTTCAGCGGGCCGCATGTGGCCCATGGGCCGTAGTTTGACGATGCCTGATAGTAACTCACGTCTTCAGGTTTTTGGCCACCTGAGAATTATACACAAAGTCAAGGCCAACCCAGAGTGAGGGCGGGGCATTTATCTCAGGTGCAAAATTTTAAGGGCTCACCAAAAACTTCTAGTACAAAAAATTAGTGTAACATATCAAAACTTTACATAACGATGGCACCATCATTACTGAATTTTCTTTCTGCATCAGGGTCTAAGAGAGCTTGGCACAGAGCTTACACGAGCTCATATTCACAAGTCCACATCTACTCACTCTGTTCTTGGGCTTACATTCCATGGTCCCAGGGCACAAACACAGTTTCTCGCTTTTCTTTGAAACATAACTATTAGAGAAAACTCCAGTCACTAAGTAGAAGTTCAGAAATTCCCTTTTTCCTTTTCTCTCTTCAGATGCCTCAGAAATGTAGTTTTTGCTGTGGTTTTCTTCTTCTTTTTTTTTTTTCTTCTTTGACATTTGCCAGAACATAAACCAGAGAGCTTCCAATTGTTATTGGCAGAGCCTAAGAAAGTAAAAACATAAATAATTAAAATGGCACCTCATCAATCTAGACGGGTAGACTCGGAGGCTTGGGTGCTTGGGCAGGGTGAACTCAGAGCTCACCAGCGAAGCTGAAATGAAGCCAGATCAGACCTAAAGCAGTAGACCCTCCTCCTATCAGATCCCTGGGCCTGGGTGGGTTACTTCCTCAGTGCTAACACAGACACACACACACACACTCACACACACACACACACACACACACACACACACACACTTTATTTATTTTTTCCAGATTACTGAAACTCACCCTTTTAGGCAGTTAAAATAACAAAAATCAAAATGATTTATGTCACACTGAGGATATATATTCATTAGAAGATTGAACAAATACATTTGTGTGTGTGTGTGTGTGTGTGTGTGTGTGTGTGTGTGACTGAGACAGAGAGAGAGAGTGCAGGGCACTGTGGCTCCTGATGAAGTCATCTGGTTGACATTAACGCGGTACAGATGAGGCGGTCCAGGGCCCCAGCCGCTCTCCGCTGCTCCCGACGCCCTGATGACAGTGAGCAGCCTCCATACTGTCGTTGGCATTGCTAACAGCAGCCGACGCCACTCGGCTTCATATTTAACTCAGCCTGCAGGCTCAACTCATTAGAAGGCAATTTATCAGCATTACAGTATTTTGCTACAGACTATGTTTCCAGGAGAGGAGCCTTCTAGGTTTCAGGCAAATGGAGGCCTTTAATTTATCAAATCCAGGCTGAGTTACAGGATAATGAAGAACATTCAAGCAGGTGAGGGTACAGGGAAGGGACCCTTAGCTCATCACTTTTCCCAGTGTTTGAAAAGTTCACCATAGAAATCAACAGATGGACTGGGTGAACTATTTTTCATGAGAAATTATGTGTTCATTGTTAACCAGTAGCCGCTTGGGACTTCATATGCTGGAAGCTTTGGGGGAGAGGGATCAACAGGCTGATTCATGCCTTTAAGGGGCTAATAGTTGCTTGATTGTGAAATAATGACTGTTTGGGGAATGGTTTTCACAACCATTTGTCTAGACTGGCATCATTCTTCTGTACATACTCTCACCAATTAGAAGATAGGACTTGGGATGCAGCAAGCACTGAGCTTGGTTCTGCCACCTGATAACCCTATGACTTTGGGACAGTGCTTTTTAAAGTGTGACCCCTGGCCAGTAGCATCAGCACCATCATTACCTGGAAGCTCGTGAGAAATGCCAGTTCTCAGGCCCTACTACAGACCTATCAGAAGCTGTAGGGGTCCAGCAAACTATTCTTTTTTTTTTTTTTTATCTTTTTTTTTTATATTTATAGAGAGTAATTATTTTATCTTTAGTGCATATTTATTTCTATTTTACTCTTGACAGATAGAGAGAGAGACAAAGACAGAGACAGCTAGAGAACTGAACTGTGGGAACTCCCCAGTTCAGCATGTGGGTCCTGCCTGGGCCGGAGCCGGGATTCGATCCTCGGTCCTCGTGGCCTCAAAGCGAGCGCTCAACCCGCTGAGCCGTCCCGGCTTTTCCCCAGCAAACTTTTCTAACGAACTTCCCAGGTGATTCTGAAACCTGCTCAACTTAGAGCCTTAGGCAAATCTCTTTATCTCTCTGGTCTTATTTTCCTCAGGCTCCCCTCCCTTAGTGGTAAAAATGGCATGTCACTGACTAGCCTATTATGTTACCAGGATAAGGTAAATTAATCAAGGCACTTGATGGATAGTAAAGAACGTACACAAATAATCAGTGAATAGCAATTAATTATCACCCATGCAAAGCATAAAACATCTCTGAAGGAGATCCAAAACTTTTGGCAATAATTAGGGTGTTTGGTTTCAGGACTGGTCTTCATGAAAAATGTCCAAGAAATACCTTCCATGTAAGACCATATTTTAAATCCTCACAAATGATAAAATTCATCACTCATCCTCAGCAGGGTTGATTCAGTCACTAGGCGCCCACAGCATCTGGAAGAGAAAGGAATCTGGGTCTTCAGATTCAAGGCCCAGTGGGTATGGGCACCTGGCCAGATTGCTTCAGGCCAGACGAGTTGGAACCTTTTTCTCCAGAGTTCCTAAGAAGGGAGTGGCAGCGCATTGGAGGGAGACATGTTCAGGGGCTGCTTGGGAAAGTTACAGTAATTGCTTGAAGGCAAATTACATATACAATGGCAAAGAGAAGAAACTTCCTTCATTTAGTACACTGAGGAAAAAATTACCTACATAGTTTATAAAAGACCATCTCTCCTATTAAAATATCTACAGATAGTGAATATAAAAAGAGAGTATTAGGATAGAAATTCTCAACCTGATGAAATAAGAAAGTCTCTTTGTAATATCAATTTTTCACTTGACAGTACTTTCACATTTTATTCTGGTAAAATATACATAAGCTAAAATGTACCATTATAATGATGTGTATACACTGAGTGGTGGTCAGTACATTTACATTATTTTACAACCATTACCACTATCCATCGCCAGAACTTCTTTATCTTCTTCAACTGAAATCTGTACCCATTAAATACTAACTCCGCATTTCACCCTCTCTTGGTGCCTAGAAACCACTGTTCTACTTTCTGTGTCTATAAATTTGATGACTCTAGAAAACTCCTTTAAGAGGAATCATTCAATATTTGTCTTTTTGTGACTGGCTTATTTCATTTAGCCTGAGATCTCTAAGTTTCACCCATGTTACAGCATGTGTCAGAATTCCCTTCCTTTGCGAAGTCTCATAATATTCTGTTGTATGTATGTACCACTTCTTGTTTATCCACTCACCCACTGATGGACAGAGTTCACATACAGCCTCCTATCTGCTAACTACCTCAAAAGGCAGAGAAGAAATGAAGTATCTGGAGAACACATAGCAGTGGGCCCAGAACTCAGTGTGTGCTCAGTAAATAAACATTAGCATTAGTTAGTAACTCTTGAGTGAGAAATGTATGTTCATATCATTTATATGGATGCACAGACCCCTGGCCTAAGTGATCAGGACTGGATAGGGAGTCACTCTGTCAGGCTGAGTCAGCAGGCAAACTGATCTGAGACATCGCTGCTCATGCCCAGCTTGGGAAAGAGATGGAAAATGGGGCTTAAGTGTTCATTTATAGAAAAAACAAATATGGTCATGGCAATGTGACTGATGATATTTACTCTTACGTTAAGAGGCTCTCAGCAAAGCATTTTCAAATAGCAGAAATGGTGACACTATGGTGCACTTATGTGACAAATATTTATGTGCATGCACTGAACCTGTGTCCACTGAGAGGTATTTGGTGTCAGTGTTGATGATTCTATTCTCAAACTAGTGGTCTGTTTATTTAAACACTTGTTACTGTATAAGTGGTACATAAAAGCTTGTAGGTTGTAAATGTTTAATGTGCTGAATTTGGGCTACTAATGGGCTGACCGTCCACGGGCATTAGCCAGAATGTATGTGTCAATTAATAAACAATAAGCAAGATTATCAATGGACCTGTGACAACCCTCTCAGTTGCCTGCCTTGATAGGAAACAAGGAGGACCAGAGCCCAGCCACGCCCATGCTGCACTCGGCCGCCGCCCCCTCGAAGACTAGCTCCTTTACCCTTTGGCTCAGGTTGCAGAGTGAATAGGATGCAGGTGTTGCTGGTCAGGGTCTGCTTACTAAGCAGAATGAAAGGGAAGAAGAAAAGTTCAACTTCACATGTGCAAGGGAAGCAGATGGCTCCCCAGGGCAGTGAGGAAGCTCTGGCCAGCTTTGTGCAGGCGGAGCGGTGTGCCAGGTGGAATATTTCATTAATATGAGCTAGTGAGGCTGCAAGAGGGTGATTAACATAATGTTCACATCAAAGTAGTAGCCCAAGGGAACTGAGGGACAAAGAGAGAGGGAGACAGGAGGGGGTGGGGAGGAGGAAGAGAGAGGTGAACTCCTTTCCATCCCTGAATGGATCCCCAAAAGAACATGTCCTTTCATTTTTCTATGGCTTATTAATAAATTACTGTACCAGTGCAGACCCCTAAAGTGCCTTATTCACCACATCTGGACTGTGCAGGTGAAATTCCTCAGGGTTATTCCCCATCTGGACAGTTTCAAGCACATAGCTCATAAAAACCTATACTCCTCACAAATTGACCTGTGTGTCTCCTCATGAGACACAGTGGGAAGGACATGTGTCGCTGAGGTAATGTTCTTGCCAAAATGGACTGATGATTGGGGCTCACCAGACAAATCCAGAATGCAGACATGCCACAAGAATACTGGCCTGGGCTTCTCAAAGAAATGTCATGTCTTCACATCCACTGTCATGAGAGACCAAAGCAAACAAACCATCACCAACAACAACAAGAAAAATAAAACCAACTAAAACAGCAAAGGTTTGTTCCATAATAGACTAAAAGAGAGATGTCATCAAGATGGCAGCATGAGAAGAGCTCTTGGAACCTTTCCTGGAAAAAACAACAAATTGAACAACTAAAATCCAACCAGGGCATCCCTAAGCAATACACAGCCTCAGCTGAGAGACCCATTCATACCCCCAAATACCAAAAGCCAGAGAAAGCAGGTAAGTAAGAGAGAAGGGAAAGGAGCAGTGTGGATACACGCCACATAGCACAACCTGTGCAACCTGGAGATCTACCCAGTGACTGACCCAAAGACCAACCCAGAGATGGCAGAGGAGAGACCTAGGTGGGAGCGAGGGAGCATGCGTTGAGGTGCAGAATGAGTCTGGGTGGATTGGAGGTGGAGAACCAACAAAAGCAGAGGTGTGAGCAACCAGAGTACAGGGCAGTGGCAGAAGCAGGGCGCAGGTGGTTATAGTGAGATATTGCAGCAGGCATGTGGGGAGAGCCACCATAACGTGATGCATGGCCAAAGCCCAGCACAGGAGACAAAAGCATAGCACCCGCAGTGGCCAGAGAGTATCCCTGGCAGTTTGATCATGGGGCCAGCAGCAAGAATGTAGGGCCAGTGGCCAGAGCAAGAAGAGGGTATCAGAGCAAGTACTGATGACCAGAGCACCAGTGGCAGAAGCACACTGGAGGTTGAAGCACAATGTGGCCCTGGACAAGGTAGGGTCCCAGCTGGAGCACCATGTGGCTTTGGACACAGAACCTGGCTGCTTCCCCTTACTCTATCCCAAGGCTTGCCCCCAGCCCTGCCCAGTGCCTGTATTCAGTCAGCCACAGTCAGGAAGCCATCATTACCCTGTGACACACACAAACTTTCATCTTTTCCAACAGACCCTGCCCCCACCCTTTCTGCTGAAGCCAGCACAGGGATCTAGGGAAACTATGAAGCACGGATGTGGCGGCTTCTGACTGCAGTGTGATTTCAGTGTCAGATAACACCATCACCCACAATATACTCCCCAAAAGGAGGCATGTTGAGACCAAGGTGATTGAGTCAAAGAAGAAAAACCCACCTTCTAGGAAGTCTCCCATTGTGAGAAAACTGAATAACCAAGAGAAAATATTATAAGATGCTATAGCAACACAAGCTCAAATTGAAAGAAAGATCTCTTCACTTCTACTAGGGGAAAAGCCCCTATGCCCAGGAAGAGAAACACTCCAACAGCAATGAGCATCTTAGTGAACAAAGGTTCTCTGAAAGAAAATAAGAAATCTCCAAAAAAAGAATTTAAAGATAAGGAAATACATGAGTTAATTGACACAGAATTCAAGATTGCAATTCTGAAAACACTCAGAGATAAAAGAAAGACAGCTAAACACAGAAAAGCAGCTAACTGTCCTTAGAAGGAAAAATCTGTAAGCAAAAGGAATACTTTAACAAAGAAATTGAAACTATGAAAAAGAATCAAATAGAAATTTTGGAGGTAAACAATATTATAAAAGAAATAAAAAATGAAATAACTAGTGTAGGAAGCAAAGCCGACCAGATGGTGAAAAGAATTAGTGAAATTGAAGACAGAAACATGAAAATGTCCCAGAAGGAAAAAGAGAGAGTTAAAAGAAGTGAAGGGTCTCCTTAAGAGCTATTTGATTCTATTGGAAAAAGTAACATAAGAATAATAGGTATTCTGAAGGAAACAGAGGATGGGATAGGCACAGAGAATTTGTTCACACAAATAGTAGATGAGAACTTCACACATCTATGGAAAAACTGAAAACTCAAACCCAAGAAGAAAACAGGGCCCCTAGCTACCTGAATCCTAGCGACCTTCTCTAAGGTACATTATACTGAAGATGTCAAAGGTCAAAGAAAGAATCATCAAGGAAGCCAGGAAAGAGAACACCATAACCTATAAAGGAAAGCCCATTAGACTGTCATCAGATTTCTCAATAGAAACTCTATAAACCAGGAAGAAGTAAAATCAAGTATTCAAATTATTGAAAGAGAAAAATTACCAACCAAGAATAATCTATCCTACAAAGTTATCCTTTAGACATGAAGGAGGAGTAAAGACCTTTTCAGAGATATGGAAGCTGAGGGACTTCTCCAGTGTAAAGCCAGCATTTCAAGAAATACTAAAGGAGGCTATTTGACCTAAAACAAAAAGTAAAAATAAATAGGGATAAACTAGGACAACAAAAATATAAAAGGAGAGGAATAAAGGTTTAAACTTTCAAAGAGAATGGAGATAAGAACCATCCTTAAGAAAAGGGATCACTACATATATGAAACTTTCTTTCACATAAACTTCATGGTAACCACTCAAAAAGAATTTAGAACTTAGACACATAACAAACAAACAAACAAACATGAAAGAAATAAAGAAAGAAAGAATAATAAAATACCATCAAACTGAGATAACCAACAGAAAGAAAAAAGCAAAGAAGCAATCCCAAAAAAGAGCTACCGGAAAACAAAAGATAAAATAGCTATAGGATATCCTCATATATCAATCATCACCCTAAATGTAAATAGGCTAAATTCACCAATAAAAAAACACAAAGTAGCAAACTGGATTAAAAAAGAAAATCCAATCTTATGCTGCCTTCAAAAAACAAATCCCAGTCACAAGGACAAATACAGACTCAAAGTGAAGGGGTTGAAAAAAAAATACTCCAAGCAAATGGCATCTAGAGAAAAGCAGGTGTAGTCATATTTAAATCTAACAAAACAGACTTCAGGATCAAAAAGGTAAGAGGCAAAGATGGACATTTTATATTGATAAAGGTGACAATGAAACAAGAAGACATAATACATCAATAGATATGTCCCCAACCAAGAAGCACCGAAATTTACAAAGCAACTACTAACAAATCTAAAAGGAAAAACTTACAAAAACCCCACAATTACAGTAGGGGACCTAAAAACCCCCTTGACAGCCATGGACAGATCATCCAAACTGAAAATAAATGAGGAAATATCAACTTTAAATGATACATTATAGCAATTGCACATAATTGACATTTACAGGACATATTATCCTACAACACATGACTATATATTCTTCTCTAGTGCATATGAAACATTCTCAATGATAGACCACATGCTGGGATGCAAAGTAGTCTCAGCACATTTAAGAAGATTGAAGTCATACCAACTGTATTCTCTGACCACAAAGCTTTTAAATTGGAAATCGACTGGAAAAACAAAGCAAGAAAACCCACACATACATGGAAATTAAACAACGTGTTAATTAAAAATGACTGGATCAAAGAAGGAATAAAAGAAGAAATTGAATAATACATAGAAACAAATGGCAATGAAAACACAACATACTAAAATTACTGGGATGCAGTGAAAGCAGTTATAAGAGGAAAATTTATATCACTACAGTCCTATCTCAAGAAACAAGAAAAATATCACAAGTAAATAACCTAATACCATATCTTAAAGAACTAGAAAAAGAAAAAGAACAAAAAACCCAAAGTCAGCAGAAGGAAGGAAATAGTAATAATTAGAGCTGAAGTAAATGAAATAGAGAATAGAAAAACAATAGAAAAAATTAATGCAACAAAGAGCTGGTTCTTTGAAAAAATTAATAAAATTGACAAACACCTGGCTAGGCTCACCAAGGAAAAAAGAGAAAAGACACAAACAACCAAAATTAGAAATGAAAGAGGGGAAATTACAACTGATACACAGAAATACAAAGGATCCTATGAGAATACTATGAGGCTATCTGACACCAAATTTTGCAACCTAGAGGAAATGGACAAGTTTCTAGAAACATATAGTCTACTTAGACTAAATCAAGCATAACTACACAATATAAACAGACCAATCAACAGTAAGGCAATTGAAACAATCATCCAAAACCTCCCCAAAAGCAAGGGTCCAGGATCAGATGGTCTCACTAATGAGTTTTACCAGGCATTCAGAAAGAAACTAATACCTATTCTCCTCAAACTTTTCCAAAAAACTGAAGAAGAAGCAGTACTTCTCAACTTATTCTATGAGGCCAACATTGCCCTACTACCAAGTCCTGGTAAGAACAACACACATAAAAAAGAAAACTATAGACCCATATCTCTGATGACCACAGATGCAAAAATCCTAAACAAAATACTACCGTGTTTCCCCGAAAGTAAGACATCCACCGAAAATAAGACCTACTTACAGTTTTGCCTCTCGCTGAAATACGTATAAGGCATCCCCCCAAAAATAAGACCTAACACATCTTTGGGAGCAAAAATTAATATAAGACACTGTCTTATTTTCGGGGAAACAGGGTAAGACACTGTCTTATTTTTGGGGAAACAGGGTATAAGACACTGTCTTATTTTCGGGGAAACAGGGTAGCAAGTAGAATACAACAATGCATTCAAAAGATTGTACATCATGATCAAATGGGATTCATCCCAGGGGCACAGGGATGGTTAAATATCAATCAATGTGACACACCACATAAACAAAATAAAAGATAAAAGCCATATGATTATATTAATTGATGCAGAGAAAGCACTTTATAAGATACAGCATCCATTTATGATCAAAACACTTAAATTTTATTAAGTGTTTTAGGGTATAAATGGGAAGTACCTCAATATAATAAAGGCCGTCTATGACAAACCCTCAGCGAATATCATTCTGAATGAGGAAAAACTGAAACCTTTTCTTCTAAAATCAGGAATAAGACAGGGATGTTCGCTGTCACCACTGTTATTTAGTATAGTGCTAGAAGTTCTAACCAGAGCAATCAGGCAGGAGGAAGAAATAAAAGGCATCCAAATTGGGAGTGAGGAAGTTAAACTGTCACTTTTTGCAGATGATATGATGCTTTATATAAAAAATCCTAAACACTTCACCAGAAAACTATCAGAAACAATACATGAATACAGCAAAGTTGCAGGATACAAAATCAGTGCACAAAAATTTATAGCATTTTTATACACAAACAACAAAACCTCAGAAACAGATGGAAAAAAACCAATATCTTTTGGGATCACAAAAGAATAGAATACCTAGGAATAAACTTAACAAAGAACATGGAAGACTTATACACAAAAAAACTATAAGACACTATTAAAAGAAATTGAAGAAGACACAAAGAAATGGAAAAATATTCTATGTTCATGCATTGGAAGAATCAACACAGTTAAAATGCCCATATTACCCAAAGCAATATACAGATGTAATGCAATTCCCATCAAAATCCCACAGACCTTATTTCCAGAAAGAGATTTTTTAAAAAATCATCAGATTCATATGGAACCACAAAAAACCACAAATCGCCAATGCAGTCCTACAAAAAATATGAATAAGGCTGGAGGCATCATGCCCCCTGACTTCAGTCTATACTACAAATAATCACTAATCAAAACAGCTTGTTTTCAGCAGAAAAACAAAAACACAGACCAATGGAATGGAATAAAAAACCCAGAAATAAACTTACAAGTGTATGGACAGATAATTTTTGACAAAGGAGCAAATAATATACAATAGAAAAAAGAATGCCTCTTCAGTAAATGGTGCTGGGAAAATTGAAAAACCACATGTAAAAAGGATGAATCTGGACTGTGAACTGTCACCATATACCACAATTAATTTAAAATAGATCAAAATAGATCGGGTCCACATAAAGCCCGAAACAATAAACCGAGTAGAAGAAAACATCAGTACTACATTTATAGACCTTGGGTTCAGAGAGGGCTTTATGAATTTGACCTCAATGTCAAGGGAAGTAAAAGCAAAAATATATGAATGGGACTGTATCAAACCAAATGTTTTCTGCACAGCGAAAGAAACCATCAACAAAGCAAAGAGGCAACTAACTGAATGAAAGAAAATATTTGCGAACAATACCTCTGATAAGGGGCTAATATCTAAAATATATAAAAAACTTATACAACTCAACAAGGAAAAAAAAAAAGAAAGAAAAATGGACAGAAGACCTGAACAGACACTTCTCCCATGAAGTCATACAAATGGCCAACAAATATATTTTAAAAAATGCTCAACTTCACTAGCTATTAGGGAAATGCAAATCAAAATCACAATGAGATGTCACCTCACACCTGTTAGAATGGCTATAATCAACAAGACAAGGGATAACAAATGCTGGAGAGGCTGTGGAGAAAAAGGAACCCTCATACACTGCTGGTGGGAATGTAAACTGGTACAACCACCATGGAAGGCTTTTGAGGAGATTCCTCAAAAAATTAAGAATAAAATTGCCATATGACCCAGTAATCCTTCTTCTGGGTATCAATCCCCAAACTTGAAAACCTTAGTCTGCAAAAATATATGTACCCCAATGTTCATTATAGCACTGTTCACAGTGGCCAACTGTGGAAACAACCAAAGTGTCCTTTGATAGATGACTAGGTAAAGAAGATGTGGTACATTTACACAACAAAATATTAGTGATAAGAAAAGGTGAAATACTAACATTTGTGACAACATGGATGGACCTTGAGATCACCATGTTAGGCAAAATAAGTCAGACTGAAAAATATCAAGAACCATATGACTTCATTTTATGTGTAATATAAAATTGAAAGTAACAAAGAAACAAAAATTTATGGACACACTCAATAGGGTAAGTGGGAAGGCGGGGGTGGAGAGGAGGGAGGGGGAATCAAATATATGGTGATGGAAGGAGAACTGACTCTGGGTGGTAAGCACACAATGTAATACATCAATGATGTAATGTAGAATTGTACACCTGGAATCTATGTAATTTTTACCAACAAATGTCACTCCAATAAATTAAACAATTAATAAAAATTTTAAGAAAATAACAAATTAGATTGATTAAATGAGATTCAAGAATAAGAGAGCTGGGGAAGCCAGGATGGCTCAGTGAGTTAAGCGCTCACTTTGCAGTGCCAGGGAACAGGGATCGAATCCTGACCCCGGTCCGTGCGGAACCACGTGCTGAACTGGGAGCTCCCCCAGTTCGGTTCTCTCTCTGTCTCTGTCTCTCTGTCTCTCTGTCTCTCTCTCTGTCTCTCTCTCTCTGTCAAAAATAAATAAATAAAATAAAATAAAATAAAATAAAAAGAGGTGTTAATTCTTTAAAAAAAGAATAAGAGAGCTATATTTTAAACTAAAACAACAACAATAACAGCAAACCTAAAAGAGTATTCACCCAAATGCAGTAGGGGAATTCTGATGAAACTGTTCTAAAGGATATTATTTAGGGCTATCAGGGAGCTTAGAATATGGATTTCATATTAGATAATGTTAACATTAAATTTCTGGGGTGTGATCATGTTATTTTGATTATGTAGAACATCTTTGTTCTTAGGAGATAAAGGCTGCAATACTTACTAACAAGTATGGTGTTTCTGATTTTCAAATGGGAGAGAAAAAGAGAGAAGGGAGAAAACAAGAGAAAGGGAGGGAAATGAGAGAGAAAGAGAGTAGAGAACATGTAGTAATTAAATCAGGAAACTCCAGGAAGAGAGCGATGACTAATTCCATACGAGGTAGTTGAAAGAATTAAAATAACTCTTTATTTCCGATTAAAAGAGGAAAAAGAGGCAGGGGGTGAGAACCCCATTACTCATATTAGGCAAATAGCATTGCAAGCAGCAGTCTCTTGGTCCATGTGGAATCAGCTATGGCCTGAAGGTGTGACCCTACATTATATCTAGGGCCCCTCATAACTTTGCCTTGTTTGGAGTTGTTGGCAGTTGCAATGGGTGGATTGGTAGTTGGCACTTATGCCCAGGGCTGTGGGAGCCCTGTTAACATTGTTAGCAACGGTGAAAGTATTCATTATGCAATTCTTTCAACTTTTCTATAAAATTAAAACTTTCCAAGTAAAAAATTGGAGGGTTAAAACTATACTCTCCCTCCCTCTTCTCTCTGTCTCTGACTCTATCTCTCTCTCTCTCTCTGTCAAAAATAATAAATAAATCTTAAAAAAAAAAGTCCATGTTATTAAAAAAAACCCACAATAAACTATACTCAAAAATGTTCTAAGAAATTTTTTATTTCTGTGAAAGGCAGCGACCATGGCCGGACACCAATATAACCCAGCAAGCAGCAGCCAGCAGAAGGGAGGGCACTGGCCAGAAATCCACAATGGGGAGATCACTGGGCTCCCACAGCCCTGGGCCTGAGTGCCAACTACCAGACCACTCACTGCAACTGTCAACAGCTCTAGACCTCAAGGCAAAAGTATGAGGGGCCCCAGATAAAATGTAGGTGCAGACCTCTAGGCCATAGCTGATTCCTTATGGGCCAAGAGACTGCGGCTTACAACGCTATTTGCCTAATACGAGTAATGGATTTCTTCTCCTTCCATCCCATTTTTTCCTCTTTTAATTAGGCATAAAGAATTATTTTAAAGTTTAGTGGCTGCCAGAGGGTTGGGGGAAAGGGTGTGTGGGAGGGGAGAGAGGGATCCAAGTATATGGTGATGAAAAAATAAACAAAAACCTGATTCTGGGTGATGAACTCATGATGCACCACATAGAAGATGGATTGTAGCATTGTGCACCTGGAACCTAAATAACTTTGCTGACCAATGTCATCCCAATAGATTAATAATAATTAAAAATATATATATTTTAATTCTTTCAACTCACATGAAATTGATCATCATGTGAAATTAGTCATCATTCTCTCCTACGGTTTCCTGATTTAATTACCATGGAAGTTAAGGAGTCCTTGAAAGTTTTGTTCAACAATGATTCACTGCCTATTCTAATGCTGGGGTAGAAAAAAACGATCAGTTAGTAATGATGTTACCTCTTTCTGTTTAGTCCTTAGGAGCATGAGTTGGAAGAATTCCTTTAGATAACCCCTAGTTGGAGAATGCCAAATGCCCTACCCTGCCTTGGGGGACTTGAAATTCACACCAGACAGAGTCAAGATATTCCAGGGTCTGTGCTCATATCTACTGTTCCCTCATGAAGAAGGTTCTGTCCTCACTTGTCCGCCTAAAGATCATTTGCTCACTGTTCAAAATGCTTCTCAAGCTGTAGCTCTTCTATGATGACTCCTTGGATCTTTCTGAGTCAAGTCATATCTTCCCTGACTCCAAATCAGGTATCAAAGTATATTTGTATATATACCTTGACTCTGCTGCTCCAGAATCTTGCTCACTGTGATGAAACTCCTCTTCTCTTCTCTTCTCTTCTCTCCTCTCCTCTCCTCTCCTCTCCTCTCCTCTCCTCTCCTCTCCTCTC
>PVKE010038634.1:0-15361 GCA_004027555.1 Craseonycteris thonglongyai
AATTAAAATTGATTATGTGCCTTACACAAAATGTGACATAGAAAATAGGTCTTCTGAAAAGGAGATCAAGTAAAGGAATATTTTGGTAACTTTTTTCTTTTTTTGAAAAAAGAAATATATATAACATATTTAGTGATATATATACGTATACATACACACATATAGTGAATTTATTAAATTTATCATAATTTAGAACGTAGAACAATTTAATGGCATTATATTTATATAATATTATACTTGGAGTTGCGTTCTTTATTGGGACGAACATTTTTCTGGCTCACAGATTTTAGAGGAAAAAGAAACAAATAACTACTCGGTTGTGTTTAGGTATAGGTATGAATAATTTTAAACTATTACATACCCAATTTTCAGCATAATTTCAGCAAAAATAACCAAAAATATTGTCATTTTTGTTTGCAACTTTATACAGTAATACCTCATTTGCCAACTAACAGAGTGTAATTCATAGATATAATTTTAAAGTTAAAAAAGACTGCATCCTTGTGGTGTCTTTCATAGGCTAGGAAAACCAAGAGGACACTGTGGTTGCTGCTGTTGTTTTAACTGAATAATAACTCTACATCTATAATACTCATCTCCTCATATAACCATTACATATAATTTCCAGAGGGTTTTTATCCCCAAGATCAGCAAAATATATTACTAACTAACTTATGTCAGAGGAATAATTAAAATGGCATCATTGGAAAGTCTGACTTTATGAAAAACTAGACAATTCATTTTACTTGTAAAAATATCTAATTGGTTACTCTGATATAGCATATGCCTTTAAATATAATAGAATTTACATAGTACACCAAAAGAGTTATACAAGTGATTTGAGATTAGGTATCTGGTACCATGTAACATTGATTTGTGCTCTCATAAATTATTTGCAGTCACATTTCTTGGTTCTATTTACATACACATAACTTGTGGAGAAATTTGAATCTTTAGAGAACACAAAATATCCTCACGCATGACCACAGAGGAAGCTCTGCTCATTCCAATGAGGGCAGGCCATCCTGGTATGAGTGTTACAACTGAGAGGAAGTAAAATGATGACTTGCATACCATTTCAATTATAGAAAAAAAAACAACAAGTGGGTTGGCCTATCCACAGGCACGATCCTTTTAGGAAATCCACTAAAAGAAAACAGGTCTTTCTGGAATGAGTGAGAAGGCCTCACACTCTGGGCACTGTAACTAAGTTTGTTTGTATTCACTGGGCCTTGGCTCTCTCAAGGATCCATGTGGTTTCGTATATTAAACCCTACCGTGACTGCCCTTTCACCCTCACTCAAATATAATCGCCCACAGAATGAATCTGACAAAGCTTTCTAAGTATACTCCACCCAGTGAAAGTGTAATAAAGGACACAGAGAAAACTCACATTTATTAAGTGCTTACCAAGTGCCAGTCATTTGCTTAGTACTTTTTACATATTATCATGTAGTCATTTATTTTTCACAAGTATAAGAAGCAAGTAGTAGTATAATCCCATTAAAATTAGGTCCAGAGAAAGGTGAAACAATCTTACTCTAAAGACTGTAGTCTTTCCTCCATATCATATAGCATCCCAATATTAGCTTAAGACATAAATAAGACTGCAAATAATGTCTATCAAATAAAAAAAATAAATGTGTGTTAGCCATCTATCTACTCTAATGAAAGGCTAATATGTACAAGAACTAGGTAATAGTATTTACATACTAAATGTTAAGAAATCATTACTATAATAATAGCATAAACTTATTTGTTTCTGTACCATGAATATATAAAAAACATTTTTACTTATTTTTCACACTGCTAGTAAACCACAATTGTAACTAAAATTTAGAACAATATGATATTGAGAATTTATGAAATACAAGGAAAAACAAAGTGCATTTGGGCACATCACGGTAAACATACCAGTACATTTTCTGAAATCAAAAGTTGCTCTAACATCTATCAACCTTAAACTACTGGCTAGTGCAAATGGTCATGTTTAAAAAGCAACTTTTGTTTTTTAATCTAAAAGTGTTATGTATTTCTAATATCTCCTGCTAAAATCTAACTGAATTTAAAGATTTGTTAATATTATTATAAAATGTGAATTTTAGCAAGTAATTATAAAAATGGTGAAATTTCATTAAAAATCATGATTTCAAGATCCAATTCTAGACAATTTTATATTTAGAAGAAAAAAATTAAAAGTCATTAAAATAAGGCAACTGATTCTTCTAAAATAAATGGTTTGAATTAATTTGAAAAAAGGTGAAGTAAGTTCTGTGCCAAAATTAATTTTAATAGTTCTGAAGACTTTTCATAAAGTACCTTGCAAAGGTAATTCATTACTTCTGGCAGCACAAATGATTGTGTAGTCTATGCTTGTGCCTCGAAAGTAATTTATTTTATGCATGATTGTATAAACATGTTTCTAATTTTATTCTGGAATGTTATTTAATTTTGTGAGACTTGTGATTCATACCATCCCTTGGTTCTATCTCAAATGTGTCTGTACCCTTCCTTCTTATAGCAGTTCTGGTTTCTGCACCTTGTCAAATGTAGCCTTTGTGCTAATTTGGTAAAATCAGTTCTCACGTTTAGTGCTGAGAGACTGATAACTGAATTCTCAAATGAACTACACATTTGAAGAGATAAAGTACAGAACTGTGGACAATGACTGCTTTCCCACAGTGTAAATTCGTCAGTCTCAGCTGTCAGCATGTGAGTGTGGAGCACAAAAGCAGCTTTAACTTGATGACTTTTTTCCTCCAAGGCCATAAAATTGAAATGGATACTATACTTCCCATTATATTATTCCACCATCAATGAGATATTCTTTCTTCATGGACAGTGAAAGCCTTGTATGCCTTTTAGAATTCTTCACAGATCAAAGTTTCCTCCTTGCTTAATAACAAAAATTTTTCTTCCTACATAAATATTTTAGTTTGAGAATGGACCAGATAGAAACAGTGGCTATTCTAAAAATTTTCTTTGGGATTTGAGGGTTTGGCACTTTTATAGTTTTACACAGATAGCCTTATGATCTCCTGGCACCTTTTCTCTGCTTTGGTTAGTCCTCTAATATTTCAGATGGTCACCCACCTACCAGTTCCCTTTCTTGCTCCTAGTGGTGGATATCTGAATGTATGGCCAATCTCGTTTGATTATATAATGGTGTTTGTGCTTAATCATGAATGGTTTTAGGCATCATCTGCCTTAAAGAAAGCAACAAGAAGAAAATGATGTCAAATTTATTGGTAACTTGGGAGAGCAGCGAATAAAGGAAGCTAAGAGAACTGACTCTTACAGAGAAAAGGCTAGTTAATAAATATGGCAGGAGGGGTTTTTCTAAACAGACATTGATAAATAAAAGCTATGACAAGTCATTAATGATCTTTGGAGGAGCTGTTTCATGGGCCCAAAGTCAAAACGAAAGTGGATAAACGTAGTGAAAATGTTGATAAAACAATTTTCCAACCAGGCTATTAATTTAGACATCTAGGGTCTCCATGGCATACCATAATTAAAGAAAGTGTTTGAATAAGATACATAAGCAAGTTTTCAGGACAGAGGAAGGTATTAGTGGTGAATAATATATAAAATCAGCAAAATAAATATAAACTAAGTAAATTTATGAAAATGTATCAATGAAATAAGAAGTGAAGAAACAAGGTGAAATGTGGAAGGAAAAAAGTATATCATTCTCACTAATACATGAAAAGTAATGGGTGATCAGAAATGCTGTAGGAGGGAAGAGATGCTGATTGAGGTAGAGAATAGAGATATGTTTTATGCTTTGAACAGTCACTTTAAAGTATGGGATATATCAGAACAAAGATTGTTACACACAACTCATTGTCTCCTGAAGTTTCAGTGAGGTTCAGAGGCAAAATTGTGTTTTTTCTTTAACAAATTAATGAATGACAGAAGTGAAATGAATGTTAGGTTCCTCAGAAGAAAGAACAGGGAAAACACGTTGATAGAAATTTTAACAATGAGATATTCAAGCATCTTACTGAAAACATAGATGAACTATAGATCATGAGTTTCATTGTTATTAATGAGACTGTGAAACCAGGCAAAAGTTCATGCATCAGAAATTAGAAATTAGGCAGCTATATTTTATAAGATTGAAGGTGGATATAAGATAATTATTTAATAATAAAAATTAACCATGATAATATTGTGGGGACCATTACAAAAAACTTTTGATGAATGTGTAATGAAAAATCAAAACAAATGAAACTCTAGATAAAAGATTATATAAAAAATTTTAGTTTAAAATCTGAATAAAAATAGTATTTATTTATTTTAGGCATATAAATGTTGTACATTTTCTCCTATGCTAAAATTATTTACATACTACATAGAGCAAAAGAAAAAAAAAATAGCATCTACTGGTCAAGTAGTGAAACTAGTGCCTGAAGTTAGGAAAACTGAGTCTTTGCTTCAAATCTAGTACTGGGTTAGATGTAATCTTAGATGTTAGCCTTAATTTTATCACATATAAAATGAGAGACAAGATTTTGAAAAGATTTAAGGAGAATAAAATTAAGTTATATAAAAATCCTTTGAAACTGAGAAAATACTTTCAGTGCAATTTTTTTTTTAATGTTAAATAATTTATATGATGCTCTGAAGGCAATATAAAAGAGGCGGAGGAAAAAAAACATGCCACATTGTGACATTTGTTGTGGTATTACTGTAAGATAGGAATGTTAAATCATCTTATCATTTTCCACTGCCTCCCTTCCGTAGCTCCAGCCCAGATCTATTTCTTTCCATAGTTAATTACTGAGAGACTTTGATTTTGGCACAAAGCAAATATTTTCCTGAATTCTTAATCTTTCATTTCTCTCTTGTTCAACTTTCTCACACCCACAATCATGAAGTCACCACCATAAGCTTAACTGCATACTAAACCTCAAGTCCTATTGTTAGTATTACATCAGGAATGTTCTCCACTTACTTACTACAGCTACACGTGTTCTCACGTGCACCACCTACCATTGAGCCACCTGGAATCATGTTGCTCTGTCCGGATTGGGTGGTGGTGCCCAAGAGTTCGGAAGATAGCAAAGTCTCGCCCCATAAAATCAGCTGCAGTTCCTGAGTATAATTCTCCATCTGTATTGTGACAAAATTAAAACCACATACACATACTTTAATACAATTAAGACAAGAACAACAAAACAAAATAGAAATTTCATGTTAAGACCATGCTAAAATGAAAACAGAAATGCTCTCTGCATCATTGTGTATAACTATTTTTTTAATTTTATGTATTTTAAAGAGTATTTATTAAATGATCATTACTGATTAAGTATATATAAAACTCTTGGTAGAATATGATTCAGTATATATTATTAAAGCATGGAATTGTATTGTTTTTCAATATAACCATAGACAAAATTCTAAAGTATAAATGTAAGCTTTATAACATAGTTTGCTTTTATATGTGTAAAGGTATTAGGATTATAATAACCTTGTGTATTAGAACAAGAAATCTTGCTTAGAATTCTTATTTTATGAAAATTAAATTTTTAATGTATTTTTAGTGAGATCCTACATCTCACTATAATTTAGAAAGAATTAATGTTTTTCTTGCCAATTTTTTTTATAATTTAATATAGCAAATGAAAGAAGTGTTCTAACATGATATAAGTTATCATACAGTCCAAAACAAGTCTACCATATAGCCTCAGAAACAACAGAAATTTATTTGGAGAAAACCAAATGTTGATAAATGCAGGTCATAATCACTATAATTTAAATTCTGTTGTGCTTTGGCTTATTTCAACTAGAACTAAATTAACCAAGGTTGAAGTTTAATAATAAAGAATTCTAATTGGAAGGTAAAGAATAGAAAGAAAAAGAAAAAAGAAAAGTTGGAGAAAGAAAATTTAATATTTACTACTACTCTGTGCTTGCCAGGCAATCAGACATTGGCTTGACACTTTCAAATTATCTCATTTATTTCTGTCAACATCCTGATGATATAAATGCTATTATCTCTATTTTACAGTTCAAGAAACCCAAGGCTGCTCAGCTGATGTCTAGGCAAGTCAAGGTGAAAGGCCAGTTTAATCCTAAATCTCTTACATTAAACCATGCCATATTTCAATTCACTGAAGTTTGTCAAGATTACAAGTAAGGGGGAGGTGGGTTTAAGAGAAAGGGGAGTGGGGGAGTAGAGAGGGGACATCAAATAAATTGTGATGAAAGGAGAACTGCCTCTGTGTGGTGAGCACACAATGCAATACACAGACAATGTAATATAGAATTGTACACCTGGAATTTGTGTAATTTTTACCAACCAATGCCACTCTAATAAATTTATAAAGAAAAAAAAAAAAAAAAAAGAGTACAAGTAAGGGCTTTGAAATGTAAAACAAACAAAAAACAAACAAAAAACATGCTCAGTGATCCAACCCAAATAAATTTCTTTGTGAGAAGTTGTGATGTTTGAATTCACCAAACCAGGCTTTGTAAGCCCCCACAGGAGTGACAGTGGTCAGTGGAGAATAGCTGCACAGATAGAACCACTTAACAGCTCCAATTTCTGACTTTAGATATGAATAGAAAGACACCTTATCTTGAAAAATAAGTTTTAAAACAATGATTTAAAAAAAAATTTTGTTTTAATCAAGAGAAATAAAAAGTAATGGTTAAGCAATATATTAAGACAAATCATCATTTAAATAAATACAACTCATATGACATTCCAAATTGTCACAGCATATTATCTTTGGGATGCAAAAGTATTGTATGTTTTCTTCCCTTAATTAAATATCAATTACAAATCTGACTTGTTCTCACCTTAACATACTGCAATAATATTTTATCTGACCAAATGGTAAAGAAATAACTTTTCTGAAAGCTCAAAAATGCTGTCAGAAAACCAACTCTAAGTATCAAAGATACTTTGAAATGTTTAAATGATAATTATTGCCTTACTTTTAACATACAAGGTCTGTCTGGAAAGTATCCAGCCATGTAACCATTCTCATTATATTGACAATGGCTGGATTTTTTCTGGACAGCCCTTAGAGTCAATCTCTGTTTCCACCATGAGTTTGTATTCTCCTTGATGTACTATTTTTATTATGGTTGACATTTTATCTTTTTACAGAAAATGATACATGAATATGACAAACTTCTGAACTTAATGTGAATTATTTTTCTTAATCTGTGTGAATAAGAGGGTGTTAGTTAAGAATGTTTTGTGAATGCAGCCTAAAACGTTAATGTCAATTTCAAATACTGTCATGTTGTAACCTATTATGAGATACCTTGTGTCCCCTTTACCTTGAAAAATAAAAAATATATAAATAATTAGTTGAAACTCGTCCTTTCAGCCACATGTTAGGTGATAAAAAACAGGAAAGGTGAAAATAGAACCATCAAAAGGTGAAAATTAAACAATCTCATATCAGAATATAGTCAGACATCATGCCCAAAAGGAAGTGCAATTAAAAATAAAAAGTAAAGAATGTCAGTAATTAATCATTCTTTCTTTTTTTTTTTATTAAGCTTGCTTAATGTGAGTAAAATTTATAATTACGGCTGTCATTACATGTAATGTCTATTAACGAGAGAGTTGAAATTTAAAAAATCAACATATTACATTATTACTTGGATATAGATAGGTATTTGTTTTCCTTACACATTTGGTTAATGATTTTACAACTCACACTTATTTTATGTTATCCATTCACACATGAGGAAGGCAGATAGTAATACAAACGAAGGCAAAGAAAGCAAGACTGATTTGTTTCTCTTTTGACAACAACAGGCAGGTCACTCATAAAAATCAGAAGAGCTATGCAGCAGAAGGGCCATTAACTCAATTTGTTACTAAAAACATAATTAAATGAAACATGTGACATAAACCAAAGAAAGGTTGCAGTTTAGACAACAATTGCCTCCAGTTATAGAAAATTATCTCCCACTTTAATATTATTTTTGGCGAAAATCAGAGAATTTTTTGTGAGCAGGATGGCACCTGATAATTAGGTGCCCACAAAATGTACATTCTCATATTATCAATGTTTAGTATTAGTAACTATTCTTTTACAACAAGCCTTACATCAGACTTTCTGCTGAGATTTCTATAGGATTCTCATCAGGGATGATTCCTTCAGTAAATGTATAACACATTTTATATTCTCCTGTAAAATTATAGGTGGTGGTAGAATAACCTACTCTTGCATTTTCATTAAGCAAAAATATAATACCAACTCAGTATATTTAATTTAATACACTTGTGAATTTTCAATTTTTGTATACCTGCTGTTGAAGCAAGCATGTAAATTTTCATAATGTGTTAAAGACTTAGTAAATTTGTGGCTATCTAAAATAATCAAATCATATCCCAAGTATAAGAAATTCGTTATACTTCAGTTGGCTTATTTTTGGAGAACAAAAATGCTTAACAAAACAACCTACTTGCCTAACTTGTAGTTTCTAGGTTAATAATGAAGTCATCAAATTATATGTTTATTCTTGTGTATAATGATAATTTACCAGTTTTCTGTCAATAAGTATGTCTTCTTAAAAATCTGAAGTAGTATATTAGGTAAATGTTATATGATTGAAATGACCTATGGTTAAGATATATACACTCAAGGAATACACACACACACACACACACACACACACACACACACACACACACATATATATTTGTGCATACTCTTTCCAACAAGGTTTTTAGGTCTCTCTACAAAAGAAAACATATAATTAGTTTATATTTTAGAAATAATACACTTGACTAAGATATATTAGTGCTGACAGAGGTAACTCACCATTCAGAAATTGTCAAGTAGTAGGATGGTTGCTATTGAGTAAATTGTCATTCTTTCTTAACTAGAAGTTTTCTAAACTCTCTAAGAAAAGCATTAACAAAAAGTTTAGTTTGCTGCACTTCCACCATGGCAGAGTTACCTGAGAAGCGTGTGTTAAAAACAAAAGTTCATATGTACACTGAACTTTCTGTTCAGAACAAAATGAAGTAAAAATGTGTTTTAGATCAGTTAATGTATTAGATTACAATTCCTAAGAAGGGTGTGGTGGGAGAAACATCAGGTGAAAAAAAAATCATTTCCTAATGAAATCACAGCATTACTAACACAGGTGTAAAGTGTGACATGGATATAAGAAAAAATCAAACAAACCTAAAGATGAAGCCATTATGTTGTTAACACCTTAAGTAAATTCCACTCACAGAGAAACAGAGTAATTACAAACACAGGAAAAAAGAAAACACACGCACACACACACACACATACACCACCCCTGAGATGAAATCCATTTCCCAAAAGTAAAAGGGTATCGGAGTAATTTTACATTTTACACTTGAGTATCTTTTTGTATACCAATAATATAATATTAATATGTTGTCCTTTAAGACTAATGTTTTTATGTAGTTAATATATTCACGTGGTACAAAGTTGAAAATTAAAATTTGTTTATAAGGCACCATATTTGTCATTCAGACTTTCTAAAAAGGCAACCACTGTTCCATTGTTTTGTTTGTTCATTTGTTTGTTTCTACTTCCACATGTTCCAGAAATATATAAGCACTCAACTGCACTATGTTATTACAATACATTATTTAATGCTCACAACAACCTAATGGGATTTACATAGCCAAAGAAATTGAGGTTCAGAGAAGTTCAAATAATTTTCTCAATTATAGTTCATTAATTTAGGAAATACCTGTTTGCTTAAATACAAAGTGAGAGTATATTCTAATGTTAAACTATGTTCTTTCCTGAAGCAAGGCAGGATTCTAACTTGAGAAAATATACCTTAGGTAAAAGTCCCAGGTTTTTGAAATAGATTTGAATAATATCTCTTAATAATGGAATTTGCTAAATTATTACAATGCCTTGAGGTTTAAATGAGAAAATAAAGCTGCTTTCAAGTTGACTATTCCTCTCATGTCATGAAAATATGAGATGACAGTATGGAAAATACTACGTTTTCTTTTTATGTTGTGTTCACAACTAACATATTCTGAGCAAAAGAGCAAATGCAATTTTTAATAACAAACTTTTAAAGAAAGTCATAAAAATATTTACAGGTGAGTAAAAATAAAAATATTAAAAAAATAAATATTAGAGCAATTCCATATTGACAAAATAATTTTAAAGAAGATTAAAAAAATTAATATTACTAATGTGATTTGAAAAACTTAAGACACATTATAGAATTAGACACTTAATTCAGTAATGTATTGCTCAGGAGAGATTCCATGTTTTCTATGGTCATCAGCTGAAAGATGTATGGAATTTTAGAAAGACATTATACTAAAGCTTGATAGATTTCATGAACCAAATTTTTTAAGCTGTCATCTGGTTTTAAAGTTTACTACTGGTTGAAACTGCTTAATAGACAGTATAAATAGTGCCTGCTGTCAAGATCCATGTAGCCAGTTTATAGGTAAGATAGGTTTTCTCAATAGAAAGTCTCTAATATATAATGAACCACTTTTATATTTCAGAGACAGTTATAAAAGTTTGGAAGAAGATGCAGAAAATATTGGTGTTAAAAAATACTCCATTAAATTAGTAAGAATTCTTTTTAAAACAGCACAAGAGAAAATGCCAAGAAAAATCCAACAAGGAGAATAAAGTGTACAGTGAGAAGAAGAATTTATTGCGTAGTTATAGAAGATGCAAATAAAGGAAGTCGGGGAAGCTGGGATGGCTCAGTGGGTTAAGCGCTCACTTTGCAGCACCGGGGACCCAGGATCGAATCCCAGCCCCGGCCCGTGTGGACCCATGTGCTGAACTGGGGAGTGCCCCCAGTTCAGTTCTCTCTCTGTCTCTGTAACTCTCTCTCTCTCTCTCTCTCTCTCTCTCTCTCTGTCAAAAACAATAGATAGATAGATAGATAGATAGATAGATAGATAGACAGATAGATAGATAGATAGATAGACAGATAGATAGATAGATAGATAGAAAGTCACAGCTCTGGAATTAAAATGGTGTTGCAAACATATTGAGGGATTTTACCTGGTCTAATATAGCCTGTTCATTTTTCTGTATCTTGCTATTAGACTGATTCAGAAATTGTTATGTTGGCTTGAATGATCCTTGTCAATAGCACTAAATATCTCTGAAAGTCACTCCTCAGTTATTTTACAATATTATGTAAGTGAGATCTGAACTTCCATTTAAAAACGGCACCTCTGAAATGCCTACTGTTCCTTTTCAGGCATTCATCCTCTCCTTGATTCACAACACTTCCCTCATTCTCTTCTTTTTTACAAACCTACATGGCTTTTTGTTTAATGTCTAATATAAAACCCATACTGTGAAGTTACATATTCTTTGTGGACTTTGTGTGGTTGCATACCAAATAAGCTACGTAATACTTACTTGTCATCATCCTTTTTCAATGGAATATTAAAATGAACAACCAAGCAAATCCCTCTTGAGAAACATGCCACAAATTAAAGCTGTTTTAGGCACAATTTTATATACTGCTTTTTGAGGAATATGTATCCCCTTTTTTTTTCAGTATGCAATTTAAATAAGTATAGGTTGCAAGTTGGAACAAGGTTGGCTTTCTCCCTTTTGTCTAAGACAGCTTTCAGATTTCTGTGTGTGCACTTAAGGAAGTCATCCACATGCAATTACGAGGCCATCGGTGAATAGGAAAATTACAAGTGTGCTAAATTTGCAGCATTCCTTCAGGTCTTAAACTTTTGTTAAAATGCTCCATAAATGGATCAAATGGACTGAAATTGTCTACATTTGAAAAGCAATAGAGGAGATAATTCATGACACAGTGGTTTTATTCTTAATAGGAAAGGATCAGTAAAATGTAGTGATAAACATGGAGAATACTGGAAAAATCATATCTTCATAGTTAATGCAGAAGTCAATATGACTAGACTTTTATTTCATTGACTAGAAAAAACAAAGTTCTTTTTAAAGAGCAAAAGACTGGCAAAACATTAAAAAATTTGACAAACCAAACAAGCATCTAAATTTTCTTTTAAAAATCTAGATTATTCAAAATTCAATTTAAATTTTTACATTTGAAATGTTTCAGTATGTTTTTGTTGTGTTACCAAATAACCACTCTCCATATTTTATAAAAAAGAAACAAAAAGTTATTTAATTTCTGCATGATTATATAGAAAAATACATTCAGGACTAGAGTAATGACCCAGTATCTTTCTTTTCATTGTTAAATTTATTGTGGTGACATTGGTTAGTAAAAATTACATAGGTTCCTTGGGGAAGCCGGGATGGCTCAGTGGGTTGAGTGCTCACTTTGCAGCGCCGGGGACCGAGGATCGAATCCCGGCCCCGGCCCATTCGGACCCATGTGCTGAACTGGGGAGTTCCCCCAGTTCAGCTCTCTCTCTGTATCTCTGTCTCTGTCTCTGTCTCTCTCTCTGTCTCTCTCTCTCTCTCTCTCTCTCTGTCAAAAACCAAACCAAACAAAACAAAAAAGAAAGTTAAAAAAAAAAATTACATAGGTTCCAGGTTTACAGTTCTATATCACATCAAATGACCCAGTATCTTCTGTGTTTTAGGTTATTGGTATACTCAAAAGTTCAAAGGAAAAAAATTGTTTAATAATGTACAGCTTTTGGGGAAGCCAGGATGGCTCAGTGAGTTAAGCACTCACTTTGCAGTGCCGGGGACCAGGGATCAAATCCTGGTCCCGGCCTACGAGGACCCATATGCTGAACTGGGGAGTTCCCCCAGTTCAGTTCTCTCTCTCTCTCTCTCTCTCTCTCTCTCTCTCTCTGTCAAAAGCAATAAAAAAAATATAAAAAAAATATAAAATTAAAAAAATAAATAAATCTTTAAAAGAAAAATAATAATATACAGCTTTTTCTTTGTGTGTTTATTTCATTCCAGTTCAGAAATGGTTTAAAAAAAATCTGAAAGAAAATCTTTCAATAAAAACTAAAGGTTTCTCTTTCTTCTGCTCAATTCTACGTTCCTACATCTTTCGTAATATAACTAAATATTTATTACTCATATGCAATACTGAAAGAAAAGAAGAAATAAGAAAACTAGAAAGAAAGAGGCTAGAGAAGAAGGCAAAAGGATTGGAGAAGTATATAAAATGTTTTGTTTCCTTAAAATAAGAGATCTAAAATAAAAAAAGATGAATAGAGAAGAACTTCTTCAACTCAAAGTAACACAATGGGATCTCTGCCAACTACCATCATTTAGACTGATTATGCTGATTAAGTTGTCCTAAGTTTAAGAGTGTGACAAATTTTGGAACTACAATTAATAAGACTAAAATTTCATTCTTTCCTTCTGATTTGTCAAAATTCTCCATTTAACCACACTTTTCATGAAATATAAAACAAAACCATTTCATTTCCAAAATAAAAAATTTAAAGTTCTAGTGGAGATGCATGAGCTGGCAATTTCAAAGACACTGTGAAACCATTTTTAATAAAAAGAATTGTAGACTGAATAGTGGAATTATCAAAGCAGCATTTAGTTTTTCATTTTCAAAAGTTGAAAATATCTCAACTATATCCTACTAAAATAATTTATGATTAATGGAAAATTTTGGCATATAAAAAAGAACATGCAATAAAGTTATTATTTATATAAAATTTGCTTTTGACTACGCACCTATTAAAAGAGATGCTGTTAGCAGTTTAGGGTCATATGGACTCTTTCCACGGCCATTTTCAAAATGTGAGTCTTCCAGCTTAAAAATGTTGTCCTGTAGATAAGAAAAAGAAGGACTGTATTTATTTATAACTTTGAGGAGTATTTTAACATGCCAGTTAATCAAAAAGAGGTTGAGTATTCATGTGCATTATCAAGGAGTATTATTGTTTGAGTAAAATTATGAATGACAAAATAACTTAAGTGGATTAAAACCTACTATTATTAGCCAAATATCTACTTAGCTTGGTGATTTCTAGTAGCATTTAATATGCTGCAAGTAATAATGTATGAATTAACTCTAAAGACATGTCATGATAAAAGGAGAGTGATCATTTAACCATATAGGTATGATGAGAGTTATTTTAATGGATTTTGAAGGAAAGTATTTGAAATTTAAATAAAATGGCTCTTTTTATTCCATCACAAAGAGAAAAAGGCAATCATTATATTATATGTCTAGAATAAAATATACCATCTTACTTTTCTGTATGTACTTTCCAAAAACAAATGTTAAATAACCAAAGTGGTCATTTTTTCCACTCGTCATTTCAACAACTTTGCTGCTTACACAATTCTCAAACATTTTAAAATTATTCACATTGTAAGGTAGAAGGTACTTGAAACTATCCTTATCATTTTCTCTAAGTGAGGAATATAAAACTGTATGTTAGGGGAGGTGTTTCTGGAGGTAGTATCATTAGAACAACAAGCACTGAGGTGATGTATTTTTATCACATGGAAATCTGCTTAGTTGGGTCTCAAGTACCCAGAAACTGGAATGAACTTTTGACTACTTATAGAAACATTTTCTGTCAGACAGCACTGCAACAAAAAAATAAGAAGGTAAGTAACTCATGCCTGATACTGTATCATAGTAAAGTAAATGGGAGGAAGGGATACTTTTTTTATTTATTTTTAAATTATTTTCAGGTATATTAAAAAAAAATTATGATTAGACATTTATACCCTCACAAAGTGATAATCCTACCAATTCTACTATGCATCAGACGTCATGCATAGCTCTCACAATACCATCAACTATATTCCCTATATTGTACTTTGCATCCCATTGCTATATATATATATATATATATATATATATATATATATATATATATATATACAGTCCAAAAAATAATTCAGCCATAAATCATCTACTTTTTATATTATATGGCTGGATACTTTCCTGATAGCCCTTGTATTTTAATTACAGTTGACATACAATATTCTTTTATATTAGTTTCAGATGTACAATGAGTGGTCAGGCATTTATAAAGGGTGTCCCAAAATTCACGCAAGAAGAAATTTTGATAGGAAACACCAGTTTATAATTAAAAATTCTAAAATTTTATTGCTCAACAATGAAAACACATTGTTCTTTTGTGTAGTGCTCCATTTTTAATAACCCTGAACTGTCAGCTGTCTGGTTTTTTGTTTTTTTTTTCGTGTTGTTGGCAACACTTTACCGCACAAATGACGCCAAATTCAAATCTTGTGTGGATTTTGGGACACTCTTTATAACCTGTGAAGTGATCCCCCCAGTAAGTCCAGTACCCATCTGATACCCCACATAGTCTTTACAACATAATTGACTATATTCCCCATACTGTAAGGTATTTCTCACTTAACACCCAAGTTCTGTTACTAGGTCATTAAATGAATTGGTCAATAAGCAAGGAGCAGACAGATGTTGTGTAGTGTGT
>PVKE010038635.1:0-15362 GCA_004027555.1 Craseonycteris thonglongyai
GGGCAGGGGTTTCTTTTCTTTTCTTTTTTTTTTTAAAGATTTATTTATTGTTTTTGACAGAGAGAGAGAGAGTCAGAGACAGAGAGAAGGGGGAGGGCCCAGAACAGTCTCCATAGTTGCATATCATTGGTTTTTCCACATAATTTCATTCCACAGGTAGGTGGGGCTGCACAGGGCAGGAACTGGGCTGTCTCAACCAGGTGAGAACTGAACTGGGGGTACTCCCCAGTTCAGCATATGGGTCCACTAGGGCCGGGCCAGGACTCGATCCTCGGTCCCCGGGGCTGCAAAGTGAGCGCCTAACCCACTGAGCCATCCCAGCTTCCCCAGGGAGGGGTTTCTTACAGTGACCTAAGGCAGGGGAATTGGAAGGCGAGGTGGAGCTGGTAACAGGTTGCTGAGAACAGTTAACAGTTAGGTATCAAGGCAGAGCGGGAGGAGGTTGAGGATAAATGGCCTGGATTGGCACAGGGGTTAACCAATTAGAAGTTTGGAAGGTGGGACCTTGAGGCCTGAGACTGAAATTAGAAGGGGACGTGACTTAGGGGCCAAATTCTCAATTAATGAAAATATTGGCAGGAAGCAGAATTCAGTGCGTATGAAGAAGGTGAACAACCTGGAGGTAACTTTAGGATTTAGTGGTACCCCCCTCTTCAGAGCACATCATGGCTAATTGGGGCTGGCTAGGTTGGGCCTGATTTTATTGCTCTGCATATCTTCCTTATACTTTTCTTCTCCCTTCATATCTTTCCCTTTTTCACCAGTCACTCGAGTCTCTTTACATTTCTTTCATAGGTTTTTAATTTCTTAACTTTTTTCTTCATTTTCTTTTAACCAGACATATTAAAGAACAAAATTGCAATTTTTGTATTCTGTTTTTATTGAACAACTTTTGATTTCCATTCTTTTTCAAAATAGAAACTGAACATTTTGTATTGCTCATTTTCTAAGCAAAAGTTCACTGTGTCTGCAGACTCTATCAATACATGTCTACCGAATGTCTTCATTGGACCGGTGGCCTTAACAGAAGAAAAACTTGCAGTCTTTTCTTTGTAGAAATTGCTTCTGATTTGTCTTCTCATGGAACTGATATTTTATTGTGTGATTTTATAACAAGATATTCTGATGTGAAGATATTGAACCTTTTTGATTGACACTGCAAAAAGCTAGATATAAGAAAGCTGAGATACACTTTTACAATCTTAAACATAGTGATCCCCATGGAAGAGTGGAATCCATGAGTGACAGGATGCATTGTAATATGAGGGGAATGAGTGATGCCGAGAAGCTTGGGGGGAATTGCGCTGCTTACTCATGAGGCTATTTTTGTTAAGGGGTGACTCACCTCTGGTACTTACAAGTTCTACTAATTCATAGATTACTGGGATTTTTTTTCAGTTCCTGTTGTTCATAAGGAGAGTGCTGTGATGGTAGAATACACAGTTTAAAAATACAGGAGCTAGCACTTGTATATTAGGCATGTTTTTTATTAAATATTACTTTTATGTAAGTAATTTATGCTCTTTTTAAAGAAACACTAGAAAATATAAATGAGCAGGGGGAAAGAGCATAATCCATAACCCAAAGGGAATCTTTCTTTGGCATTTTGGCATATCCTTCCAGATTTTAATATGTAAAAATACATTTTAAACACAGATGGGATCATTCTATTCTTAATATTTTGTAACCTCCTTTTCTGATTAATACAGACATTTAAATGTAGTATCCCATTTTATGGTTATGTTATAATTTGTTTTACTAATCCTCTCTTTTTGCTACTACACCCAGTGCTACATTGAACATTCTTACAGTATTTGTTGAGAGAAAACTGAGTCATTTGGTTCAAAGCATATGAACATTTTAAAAAGTTTTTGGTGTATGTAGTGAAGCTCTCTTCCATCATGGTTGTACTGTTTCCAACTGTTCTGCCTGCCAGTTTTTTCTCATACCCTTGTCAAAACTGGGCATTGCCTATATCCTTCTTATTTTCTGCCAACTGGGCAATGAAAACAATTATCTGTTTTTGATAATTTGAAAATATTTTTAATACCTAAGAATTTTTAATGATTTACTTTTTGTCTTTTGTAGGAGTTCATGCTTTTTTATTTTTATCTAAGAGTGTTTTATGCCTAAAAGATATATAGGTCTGTCGTGTCATAGATACTTTAAACAGATTTTTAATACAATACTGTAATTATAACCAATTGCTTTTTCATTCTAAAGATACTTAGCTCTCTATAGGATAACCTGGGATCTCAAATTCAAAATGACTTGTACAAATAAGAGGATCACAGATTTTTAGTGTTAATACTGTATCGGTGTGAACTTAAAGAGGGGGATGCTGATTTTTGTTCTTGCCAGGAATAAAAGTTACCTTATTTAGAGCTATTGTCTTTTTTTTAATTTTTTTTATTAATTTGTTACTGTTGCAAGCTTGTCATTTTGGTTGTATGTTCTGATACATAATAAGGAAACTTCTTTTCTTCAGCTTGACCAAGAATGTTCCAATATTTGTTTGCACTATGGCCTACCCCACTGTGCCTTGCCCTCTTCATGTATTTGAGCCACGATATAGATTGATGATTCGAAGAAGTATACAGACTGGAACTAAACAGTTTGGGATGTGTGTCAGTGACACACAGAATAGGTATGCTTTTTGTATACTTAAGTATTTAATATTTTTATTTATATTGGAACTTTCTTTGAATACTGTTGAGAACTTGCATGCTTGTTACTTGAACTTTGATATTAATTAGAGTTGTTTTGTTTTTGTTTATTTAGTTTTGCAGATTATGGCTGTATGTTGCAAATTAGAAATGTACATTTCTTACCTGATGGAAGGTCTGTGGTTGATACAATTGGAGGAAAGCGTTTTAGGGTTTTAAAAAGAGGAATGAAAGATGGATATTGCACTGCAGACATTGAATATCTGGAAGATGTTAAGGTATTACAAAATGTACTCTTCCCGCACCCTTTGGTATACTCTGTCCAAGGCAATCAGTCATCCAGGCAGATATTTTCTAGGTACATAAGGCAGTTCTTCCAATTAGAGACCCTCATTAACACTTATGTAAATTAGTTCCAAGTTACATTTTTCTTATCTTACTCTTAATCATTATGAGTTCCAAGAGAAATGGGGAGACCAGAACCTAGATCCTCTTCATTTCTCCAGACTCAACAGCCAGCCCAGAGCCTAGAATGTAAGTGTGCATTTGCATGATAGGCACTTAACAGTAGCAGTTGATTGGATTTTAAACATTTTTAAATGTACAATTCAGTGGCACTAAATGCACTCACGTTATTGTGTAAAAAGCTGTTGCCTTTTAAATTTTAATTTTGTGTTTCATTTCAAATCTTTCCAAAAAAAAGATGTTCTTTGGTGTGCTATAGACTCACCTTTTATTTCAGAGTGCGTTCAGAGTCCCTTTGTTGATTTTATATTGAGTCATCCTTAAAGTGTGAAAGGCTGCTTCAGGCCTGGTATTTGTTCAGATGTATTAGTGTATATGGCATAGAGCACTGCCTAGCAGGTAGTGCATGGGATATAGTGTGTGTTAAATCGATATGAGATGGGCGAGTTAATGTTCTGTCTTCCCACCTGCGTTCTATGAGAATGCTCCTCTGGATCTCAGGCTGGAAGGCTGATGTCATCAATTTTACCTTTGCAGTTTCATGACCCAGTAGTCTGAAGGGTGTTATGGGGTGGGGGAGTGATGGAAGTACCCACAGCCTTAGGCCTTTATAGCAGAAATTCATCATTGCATAATATACTCTCTAACTTTTGACATACGGACTTTATACGCTAAGTTATTTGTTGCATATTTTTGGTTTTGTTTTTTGACCCAATTTCCTGGGTACAGATATAATTATGCTTGTTTTCTGCCCTATTACGCTTTTTGTCCTGTCATCTGCACCCTAAACCCCCTCCCTCAGGCTTTCCTTTTGTTATAGCAACTATAGTCTTATGCTTTTTTGTTCCACTGCTTTCAAAAGGCACCGATCCATAAAGACAAAAGGAATTCCAGCTTCATGTAGCCCTTTATCTGAGAACTCACTCTCAATCTTAACATCCTAATCGCGGGGGGCCATTGGTAGGTTTCAGCTATGTTGCTGTGCTACCTCAGCAAGGCTCGGTGGAGGTCAGGCCTTGCTATTATTTTGGTCTGGCCCGTGGGCATTATGTGAAGCAGGGTGATATGATACATGTTGTATAACAATCATACTGTCTGGTCCAGCACTGAAATCGGTATTCCCTATTTTTAATTTTTTTATTTTTGTAGGGTCAGTGATATTAGGCAAGGAAGACTAGACACAAAAGTCTTACTAACTGTTGTATTTCTAGGTTGAGAATGAAGATGAGATAGAGACTCTCAGACAGCTTCATGATTTGGTGTACTCTCAAGCCTGCAGCTGGTTTCAGAATTTAAGAGACAGATTTCGAAGCCAAATTCTTCAGCATTTTGGATCAATGCCTAGGAGGGAGGAAAACCTTCAGGTATGATGGCTCTGATATTGTTTATGAAACTCTCACTTTTTTTGTAAACCTAAATTATTAGGTTTTTAAGTTTCATTTTTTGTTATTGTTCTTGCACAGCATTTCCTTTGCCCTCCATCTTTACAATCATGCCCATATTCTCTGGTGCAGTGGTATCCACTACATTTTACATAGAAAGGGGATGGAAATACATGTCAGCTGAAATGCCAATAGGAGTGAGTTGTCAGAGAAGGTGAAAGCCCTTAACTGAGGATTTTCCAGAGACAGGGATAAGGAACTAAAAATGGGACCTGGTACCATCTAGTAAATTGTGACTATGAGACATCTGTGCCTGCCAGCCAGTCAGCTGTTGCTGTTACTCTTTGACAGTTGAGAGAGGTATCATTTTCTATACTTTTAAACTTTTCTCTGGGATGCAGGATAGTTCAGTGATTGAATGCTTGTCTCCCAGTCGTGAGGTCTGGGGTTCGATTCCTGGCCCTGGCCGTGTAAACCCACATGCTGAACTGAGGCGCAACGAGTAACGGCCAGGATGGCAGCCAAGGTTGAACAACCCTGCTTTCAGTCAGTGCAGCGTGGAGGAGAGAGTGCTGGTGTGGAGTCAGGTCTGGAGTTGAATCTTGGCTTTGCCACATGTGAGCTGAGAGATCTTGGACAATTTATATTACATTTCTGAACTTCTATCTTCCCATTTTATGTGGGCATAGTAATAGCCTTCTTTACATGACTATTTAAAGAATTTGAGATAGGACCCTATAGTGGAAAGTGCTCAATAAAGATATTGGTTGTTTATTACTGTTATTATTACATAAATATTTGTTTTATTAATACTATAAAAACGTTGATTATTTTTAGGCGACTCCTAATGGTCCTGCCTGGTGTTGGTGGCTTCTTGCAGTTCTTCCTGTAGATCCCCGGTATCAGCTATCAGTTTTGTCAATGAAGTCTTTGAAAGAACGGTTGACAAAGATACAGCATATATTGACCTATTTTTCTAGAGACCAAGCTAAGTAGCTAACTTCTCGGATCTTCCTTTGAAGTCACCTGATCTGGCTGCTTTGACGGCCAGGTTGCCCGCTGCCTTTGCACATCCAGTGCTGGTTTAGGAAATGTAATGAAACTGTTCTGTTTTTGTTCTGTTTTGTTTTTTTTCTTCAACCTCCGGAATCATGTGGTTCTACAAATGAATACCTTCAACTAGGATTTAGACCACTAAGAACTTGCACAGAAAAGACACACAGCAAATGTGTGTTAAACCTCTACATTGTGATGAATTTGCACTATGTACCGTATCTACAATGAAATGAGAACTCTGTGTATGTATGTGGGATGTGCGTGTGTGCGTGTGTGTGGGTAGTATGTGCACATTTTCTCTGGCTTTAAAATTTTTTAAAGAAAAAAAAGCCATAGAGAGCAGAACTTGCCTAAGGTCATTTATTGCCCAAGTTTACAACAGTAGAGAGACAGTTTTTGCAGATTGAATTTGCCTCAGATTTTTCTGTCCTCATGCTTATGTTTGCACAAGTATGTAAACTATGGTATTGAGTATCTCTCTTTGTTGGAAATTCTGCTCTTGCTGAACTGTCTTGACCATTGACTATGACACAGTTTCTTATTTATGTAAATACTTGCATCCTAATGGCCAGCAGGCAATGGATGCAGAACCTAGAGCCAGTTTTCAGGAACAATTGCAAACCTGACATGGTACTGTGCATCTATTCATAAAACACTTAAAACTGTGAAAATATGGTTTACATTTAATTGTACATAAAGGTAAATGGAGAATTCAGTTTAGTACCAGTTAGTTTGTACATTTTGGGGGGGAGGGGACTTTTCACATTAACTGCCTATCTATGTAATTTATAGTTTGAAAGGATGTGTTTGTTTTTAGAAATTACATAGTATAAACCCATTAAGGATCTGAGGAAAGAGAAGCTTAATGTAGAACTAAGCTTTTAAAGTATGTTTTATTTTTAAATTCTGGTCTTGGTGCAAATGTTAGTTATGCCTTACTCATCACAAGTAAGTGCCATGCTGTGACATGGTTTATATTCATGCTGCCCTAGATACTTTTGTAATTATTTGTTGCAAACTTGTGACTGTCCCTATTAACTTTATTTTATGTAAGTAATTTGTAAAAGTTTTCTTAAAATTTTTGCTTTTGCTTATTTAATTTTGAATAAAAACTAAATTCGTAATATTTTTCTTACATTCTAGGTCAATGTAAAAAAAAAATCAGTGGAGGAATCAAACTGCATATAGTCAAATAACAGATGAGTTTTGGTTACTGTTTAGTGCCACGAGACATAAATTACGGTTTTCAAAATGCTTTTTTGGTCAATTTTTGACCAAACAATGTAGTGTCTTGATTGAGGCACTAGAGCAGGGGTGCCCAGCCTTTTGGCTCCCCTGGGCCACATTGGAAGAAGAATTCTCTTGGGCCACACATAAAATACACTAACACTAATGATAGCTGGTGAGCTAAACAACAACAAAATCATAAAAAAATCTCACATGTTTTAAGAAAGTTTACGAATTTGTGTTGGGCCACATTCAAAGCCGTCCTGCGGCCCATGGGCTGCGAGTTGGACGAGCTTTCTCTAGAACCATCCTCTAAGCACTGTTTTTTAACCTTTTAAAATTCCATGTTCTTTTAGGATAATGATAAAACTTCCATGTCACCCCCATTTGGGATTCATCTTAGTTAAACATATGTGACCATTTCAGTCCCCAATTTCCCAGCTAGGATTTCCAAATATAAATAAATCATCTTTTAATATTGAATGCTTTTACAAAAACGTATCTAGAAATGGCTGCCTAGAGGACCACCCTTTGATCCCCTCAATGATGCTAATTGAGAATCTGTTCATTGGTTCTGCAGTGAAACTTAGGCAAGCTTGTCTAACCCGTGGCCTCGGCCCAACGCAAATTTGTAAACTTCCTTAAAACACGAGATTTTTTTTTTAGCTCATCAGCTATTGTTAATGTTAGTGTATTTTATGTATAGCCCAAAACAGTTCTTCCAGTGTGACCCAGGGAAGCCAAAAGGTTGGACAACCCTGGCCTAAAGAATAGGCCATTCCCTAAAAGTATCTTATCAATAGTTTCTGAAGTGTTAGAAAAAACTTTCTTTTAATGAAGAACTATTAAAGGCCTGTTAAATAGTACCTGGGTAGTATAAATGAAGAGTTCAACTATATAGTTTTGAAAATATGTATCAGATAACTATAGGAGTCACCTGCTGCTGAATCCACATCTGTAATATGTGTGTGTGCGTGCATACTTGTATGCACGCACACACACAGATAGCCATTGAGTGGTCTATATATACACACATACATACTAATGGGAATTCATGTGTTTTATTTATTATTAAGACTTAATTTTATGATGATCTCAGATAGTTACTCATGTCTATAGATTTTTTTAATCTAGATTTTTTTTCTTACTGCATTTTCCATATGGTTTATATTAAAAAAAAAAAAAAAAAGCAAAGGAATGTGACAGATATCTTTTTTCCTTATCACTTTAGGTGACAAAATTCTGTTATGAATTCAACATTTCAAGCCAAATTCAGTAGTTGCTGCTCTCATACCCCTGTCTGTACAAGTCCAGTTCTTGTTCTGTAAGGTCCACTTGGGTACCTTTACTCAGCTCCATAGCACTTTCCTCGCACTTTGCTACAGCACTCATGGAAGATAATTGAAATAAATAATGTAAACCTCCAGGGTATTATGACCAATGTCTACCAGTTTAGACAGACAACCTCTAACACACAGGCTAACCACTGAACAGAATTGAAATGACTGCCAATTAAGGGAAATTGGATAAAGATGATTAGATTGCAAAAACCTTCCCTTTCTTCCCCGAATCTGAAGAAATGACAGTCAAGAAAATAAAATCTAGTGGCATTGTGAAACCAAAATTCTATCCATTACCCAGTGCTTTTGAATAATTTCTGTGGGGTGGGAGGGGGTGGGATATGGGATCTGATAATAGAAAACCAGAAGAGAGTATAGCTTTATGGAAATGGAGGCGGGAAGCCCCTGACTTAAGTGAGGGTCTTGGAACATGCTAGCAGATTTCTTAGGGAGGCTCCCTTGGTCGTTAGGCTGTCTCCCTCACTTGGGCTGGGCAGTTAGTGGCAGCAACAATTCTCCAGCCAAAGTACAATGCAAGCATTGGGCCAGGGAAGACCCATGAAACATTAACTAACTACAGATCCCCTTTAGCCCTTGTGCACAGAGAACAAGCTCCTGACCTCATGCGGCAATGTGTTCCAGTGTAGCCTCGAATGAATAGGGATCCCCAATGACAAAGATGAATAAACAAATCAAATCCTCAACAAACTCGGTATCCTTAGATTTGAGGATGTGCAATTTCAAAAATCTGGGAATCAAACATTTCTTCACAAACAGCCCCTGACACCAGAGAAGCAACAAGCACTCAATAAAAGTTTGTTGAATCAATGAATGAAGCATAAAAATAAACTTAAGTGGATGAGCCATACAGGAGAAGGAATGAATGAGATGGAGGCTGAGTGGGGATGCTTTCTAGAACACAACACAGAGTTCAATAGAGTCAGAGTAAATTGAGACCTGGAAGATTGATTCAAAGTTTTAATGTTCGTATAATAGCGTTTTCTTAAGAGCAGAACAGAAGAAACAATACAAGTAATTTTCCCAGAACTCAAGACTAGTGATCATCTACTTGCTTTCTTAGGGACCAAATTCATCCATTTAAAGGGAAGCAGTAAGGCAAACCTACACAGGTGACTGAAGACAAATTAGTATTAACTCAGTTGTCTGGCATTGGTCTGCAATGAGATGACTGGCTCAATGTACGAATGTTCTGCCTAAGCCATGTTTAAATGCCAACATGACCCAGCTTAGTAAGTGAGCTCTCTTGCAGACCTGCCTCCAAAAGGCTTTGGCTCTTCACCAACATTAAATGTATCCTTAAAGAACTTTTTTGGTCACAACTTAAAATACTGAAAAGAATATAGATTTAATTTCAAAATGTGAACACGTTTAATCCTTAAAAATCCTGTAAAGGGGAAAGCTGGGATGGCTCAGCAGGTTAAGCACTTGCTTTGGAGAACCGAGGATCGAATCCCGGCTCCGGCCCAGGCGGACCCACATGCTGAACTGGGGTGTGCTTCCCGAATGCTGAGAGGCCCCCAGTTCAGTTAAAAAAATAAACATCCTGTAAAGCAGGCATTTTGTGTACTAGATCAAGAAACAAACACAGGGAAGCCAGGATGGGTCAGCAGGTTCAGTGCTCATCTTGCAGCCCCCAGGATCCAAGGATTGAATCCTGGCCCTGGCCCGTGCAGACCCATATGCCGAACTGAGGTATGTCCCCAGTTCGGTTCTCACCAAGCAGAACCTCTTATGTGGGAGGCCCCTGGTTTGGCTCCCACCCCATGCATGCCTCCGATGGAGGAGGCTTGGCCTGATTCCTGCCCTGCACAGCCCTGCACAGCCCTGCACAGCCCTGCACCCACCTGTGGAATAGCACTGTGTTGAAAACTGATGACGTACAACTATGGCGACTGCTCTGGGCCCTCCCCACTTCTCTCTGTCTCTCTGTCAAAAACAATAAAAATAAATTATTTTTAAAGAAACCGAAACACTTAATTTATGGGTTGAATTTTGTCCTCCAATCTCCCAAAAAAACATTTGTTGAAGTTGTAACTGCTGGAACCTCAGAATATGACCTTAATTGGAAAGAGGGTCATTTGTGCAGATGTAATTAGTTAAGATAAGGACATGCTGGAGTAGCATGAGCCCTTAATCCAATATGACTAATATCTTTATAAGAAGAGAAGAGAGGCCCACAGGGGAATATCATGTGAAGTACAAAGACACACAGAAAAAGAGAACCATGTGGTGACGGAGGCAAAGGTTTGAGTGGTATGTCTTCAAGGCAAGAAATGACCTGTGGGTACCAGAAGTTGAAAGAGGCAAGGAAAAATCCTCTCTTAAAGGTTTTGGAGGGGTATGACCTTGGCAATATCTTGATTTTGGACTTCCAGTCTCCAGAGCTGTGAGAAAATAAGCTTATATTGTTTAATGCCACTCAGTTTGTGTTAACTTTGTTATAGCAGCCTCAGAAAATTAATAGAGCATTCGTTTCAGATTGACACAAGGATTATAATGCAAAGAACATGTGGAAGTGGGACTGAAACTGGTTGAAAACTTCCTTTTTTAGATTAGGATTGATGCTAGTAACTCAATTGTTGTAAGTAATTCTGGAGTTGAAGAATTTGTAGGTAGAGACCAAGTTGCCAAAGATGAGGAAAAGAAAGCACGTAGGGACCAATTAGCAGACGAAACTTAAAATAATCATACCTTTGGCTCCGAAACCATTTATTTATAAATTCATTCAGACCAGCTGGTAAATGCAAGACACACATAGATGAGAGAAGCCATCCTGCCACCTCAAGTCAAAATGAGTGATTCTAACACTTCGTGTGTTTAGTAGCTACTCAATAAATACCTATAGAAAGACTGCCTATCGATACCAATATGAACAAATGATCACATCACCCCTAACTTGGTTAAGTTTTCAAAATCAAAAGCTCCAGGGGGTATTACAGGGAAATGGAAATTTAGTGAAGTCATGTCCTTAAGTGATTTTCATTCTAATTTTACAGATACATATACTACTTCTGCACCCACCATATTGGTGACAATATTTGAAGCTTAAAAACGCCAAATGGGGGAAGCCTGGATTGCTTAGTGGGTTGAGCGCTCGCTTTGCAGCCCTGAGGTCTGAGGATCAAATACCAGCCCCAGCCTGTGTGGACCCATATGCTGAACAGGGGTGAGCTTCCCATGTGGGAGACCCCCAGCCTGGTTCGCATCCTGTGCAGCCCCATCCTCCTGTGTGGAACAAAACCGTGTCAAAGACTGATGGTATACAACTATGGAGACTGTTCTGGGCCCTCCCCCTTCTCTCTGTCTCTGTCTCTCTCTGTCAAAAACAATAAACTAACTTTAAAAAAATGCCAATGGAGAAACAGTAGAGCTCTTTAAGTAAGACAGTACTATTTTCACAGATTTTTTTGTTCCAAAAATATTTCTTTTTTTCCAAAGATTTATTTTATTGTTTTTGACAGAGATGGAGAGAGACAGAGACAGAGAGACAGAGAGAGAAGGGGGAGGGCCCAGAGCCATCTCCATAGTTGTACGTCATCAGTTTTCAACACGGTTTCGTTCTACACAGGTGAGTGGGGGCTGCACAGGGTGGGAACTGGGTTGGGGGCCTCCTGTATGGGAGGCACGCTCCCTCGAGACGGGCCAAACAGGGGGGCAAGAACTGAACTGGGGGCCTCCCACATGGAAAGCACACCCCAGTTCAGCATATGGGTCCGCATGCGCCAGGGCTGGGATTCGATCCTCGGTCCCCGGGGCTGCAAAGCAAGCGTTCAACCTGATGAGCCATCCCAGCTTCCCCCCAAAATATTTCTTAATATTTACCCTGTGCCCAGCACTGGGACAGGTATTTGAAATACTTATATTGGCCCTATAGAAACTTACAGTTTTCTATCTGCTCATAAAAATATATCAAGAAACACCTATGCTCCATTTCTCCTTTGGGTTACTCTGGTGACTTGTCAAATATCTAGATTGTTACTCAAATCTTTTTCCAGTAGAGACACACAAGCGTCACCTGGTGGCTAAGAAGATCAACTGCAGGCTGAAATGCCAAGCTTTTAGAACTGTCTCCTAGTCTATTAATATTTTTCTGCACAGTCTTGGGGTGGGGGTGGAGGGTGTTGGGGGGTGATAAGTAGAGGGAAAAGGAAGATTTGCTTGTAAATATCTAGGTTCTGATTTCCTTCCTGCCTCCCACTGGTAATACAGTGAAGATCACTTCCCAAACCCTAAAGAGGCTGACTCCTCGCCACACCCTGATGTAGAGATTGTCTTGCTATTTTGTTTTAATATTATTATAAGAATAATACACATTATGAAACAAAATTAAATAATATGGACATACAAAAAGGAAAAATCTAAATATCCTCACTATTCCTCCCCACCATTCCAATGATCAAATGCTGTAAGTGTTCTGTTCACTGTGTGAACATGTTTTTAGATGGAAGAGGGTAGCTGGAGATTTTTTTATACTACGAGTAAGTAGGTAGAAAATTAGGGGGAAATGCAGCAGGACGCACCATCTGTCACACTTCCTCAGTTGTAAAAATAACTCTCAATAAACCCAAAATTTCCCCCATGAACTTTCAAAGATCCAAATTTTATAACAAATGACACTGATATATAAATATTAAACCTCAAACTTTATGCCACCTATTAAACTGGTACATTTAAAGACTATATGAAGTCTGACAATTAAATCCACAAACTCATTCTAGAGAAAGTGCTGCATATGGAGAAGCCAGGATGGCTCAGTGGGTTAAGCACTCACTTTGCAGTGCCGGGGACCGGGGATCGAATCCCAGCCCCGGCCCCGGCCCCGGCCCGTGTGGAACCATATGCTGAACTGGGAGCTCCCCCAGTTCAGTTCTCTCTCTGTCTCTGTATCTCTCTCTCTCTCAAAACTAAATAAATAAAAAAATATATATTTAAAAAAAAAGAAAGGGCTGCATAACTCATTGCTGAATAACTCATTGCTGAATATCACTACAGTCACCTCTGAAGTACTCTTGGGAAGCTCTGCACCAATGTCAGTGCCTAGTCCACCCTTCAAAGCAATTTTGGAACTCTTTTTGTAGAATGGCCCTCAAAGCTGTGATTGTCCCTTGATGTCCTTTATCTTTGGGTAAAGAAAAAAGTTCCAATACAGTGCTTTGTTTACTGGCTAAAACTCCCTCACAGACAGTGCCATGTGAGCCAGCGCGTTGATGTGATGCAAGAGCCATGAGTTAATGGTGGAAAATTCAGGTTGTTTTCCTCTAACTTTTTCATGCAGCCTTTTCAGCACTTCCAAATAGTCAATTTGGTTGACCGTTTGTCCAGTTGGTACAATTTCATAGTGAACAATCCCTCTGATATAAAAAAAAAATTAGCAACATCATTTTGACTCTTGATTTGGCCTGATGAAACTTTTTTTCTTTGGTCGTGGAGACTTGGCTGTCTTCTATTGTACACCTTGACTCTTTGTTTCAGGGTTGTATTGGTACACCCATGTTTCACCAGTGATAACATGGCCCAAAACATTGTCTTGCCTCTCCAAAAAATCTTGGCAAACTTTGACTCTCCTTTGCTTTTATTCATCGGTGAGCTCTTTCAGGACCATTTTTGCACACACCTTTCTCATGCCAAGATTTTTCAGTTAAGATTTTTCTAACTGTTTTCCTATCAATGTTTACGTGGTCTGCTATGCTTCTCACAGTCAGCTAATGATTTTGATACACAATTCAATGCATTTTTGCAATGTTTTCATCAGTTCTGTTCATTACTGGTCACCGTGACCTCTCTTCATCAGTGACACTTTCTCTCCCCTCAGAAAAATGTGTAATCCATTTGTACACTGCTGTTTTCTTCATGACATTATCCCTATCAACTTGGACTAATGTCCCTGATTTCACTTTCACTCTTGCCAAGTTAGATAAGAAATTTAATGTTTGCTCATGGCTCTAATTCAAGCTTCAACATTCTCACGATGGCACACAAAAACATGCAACCACAATAATGAACGCCACTCAGCAAGATGCTGCTATAAGTCGACACAAACACAGCTGTGAGACACTGATATACCAAGGTTATGAAACCTTGCCGAGTTGTTTGTACAGCGCTGCCAATGTAAGTGCATGGTGGCAAGTTTGTGAACGTAATTGTCAGACCTTGTAAGTGTCTATCAACAGACGGATAGATGAAGAAAAAGTGGTACATATATAATGGAATATTACTAGTCATAAAACCAAAATATTGTGATTTATGACATCTGTGCACCTAGAGGGCATTATGATAAGTGAAATAAATCTCACAGAGAAAAGCAAGTATCATATGATTTCACTTATACATGGAAGCTAAGATACAAAAAAAAATAAACAAAACAGAAACAAACATAGATACAGAGAACAAATTGATGGTTCACAGATGGGAGTGGAGTTGGTGGGATTCGTAGAAAAGATGAAGGGTTTAAAAGTACAAAATGACAATTAGAAAACTAGTTACATGAATGGAAAGTGCAGCAAAGGGGATATAGTCAATAATACTGTTGTAACTGTATATGGTGTCATAATTTATATAAATGTCTAATCACTATATTGTACACCTGAAACTAACATGATTTTAAAAATGAACATTTTTAGATATTAAAAAATTTTTTTTCAGCAACTTTACTACATTGATAAGCTCACACAAATGTTTGATTTATCCCATGAATGAAATAAATGAATAAATCTCTCTCTGCTTCAAACTTTGCTATTGGGGACTAAATATTACATTGCTTATTGATAAAAGAAATATTAGGAATTAAACATTAGGAGAATAAAAACATAAACTTCCACCATTCTGTTAAGTCACCACCTTCTGTTTTCTTTTTGCCTTTCAACTATTTGTTGAAATCTACTGTATACCATGAGCTCATCTCCAGTTCTCTGTCTTTGTGGATTAATATTTTTCTTTCATTATCCAATTTTAGTACAATTTATCCAAGTAAAGCAAATAAACATATTTAGTCATTTTATTTTATTTATTTTTTTTTTTTATCTTTTCACATTTATAGAGAGAAATTATCTTTTTGTCTTCAGTGCATATTTATTTCTATTTTACTTTTTGACAGATAGAGAGAGAGACAGAGACAGAGACAGTTAGAGAACCGAACTGTGGGAACTCCCCAGCTCAGCACGTGGGTCCTGCCTGGGCCGGAGCCGGGATTCGATCCTCGGTCCTCA
>PVKE010038636.1:0-15366 GCA_004027555.1 Craseonycteris thonglongyai
AAAAAAAAAAAAAAAAAAAAAAATTTATGTTCATTTATAAAGCTTCTGAGGAAGATATGGACTTGAGGCCTTTGTTAGCCCACTGAACTAATTTTCTAAAATATATTTTTCAGTTAATTTTATTTTTTCAATTATGGTTGACATTCACGACTGTTTTATGTTAGTTGCAGGTATACAGTATAGTGGTTAGACATTTATATAATTTACAAGGTGGTTCCCTCAGTGTAGTCTAGCACCCACCTGGCACTACACATAGTTATTACTATATTATTGACTCTGTTCCTTATGCTGGGTTTAACATCCTGTGCCTGTGTTGTAACTACCAATCTGTACTTCTTAATCTCTTCACCTTTTTCATGCAGCCTCACAACCTGTCTCATTTGGCAACCAGCCTCTTAGTCTCCATATCTATGAATCCGTTTCTGTTATTTTTGTTGTTGTGGTTCACTCACTCTGTTTAGATTCCACACTAATTGAAAAAGATATATGCACAGCTATGTTCAAGGCAGTATTATTTATAATAGCGAAGATATGGACACAATTTGGGTGTCCATCAGTAGTAATCGCATAAAGAAGAAGTGGTACGTATATGCAATGGAATAGTCTTTGACCATTAAAAAAAAAATGAAATCTTAACATTTGAGACAAGGTGGATGGACCTAGAGGATATTATGCTAAGTGAAATAAGTCAGACGGAGAAAGACAAAATAGACCTTATTTTTAGAGCAGTTTTAGGTCCACAATGAAATTAAGAGAAAGGTATAAAGGTTTCCCATCTATCTCCTGTCCCTACACATGCACAGCCTCCTTCGCTATCAATGACCTCCACCAAGGAGTAGATTTGTCACAATAGATAAACCTACATTGGCACATCATCATACAGAGTCCATAGTTTACCAAACTCACATTCTATGAGTTTGGATGAATGTATAATGACATGTAACCATCATTATAGTATCATACAGAGTAGTTTCACTGCCTTAAAATTAGTGCTCCACCTATTCATCCCTCTCTTCCCTCACTCCCTGGCAACAACTAATGTTTTCACGGTCTCCAGAGTTTTACCTTTTCCAGTTGCCATACAGTTGGAATCATATAGTATGTTGTACTAATTTTTAGGCTGTTCCATGACTGATACAGAAATGTTTTTTGTCAACTATAAATTCTCATTAGTTGTTTGGTTACACAGAGAGCAATTATTGTACGATATAGGAAATATATCATAATAGTTATCTACAGGTTTTTAGCTTTCACTGGAATATTTAGCTTAAAGTGTTATCAACCTTTAGTATTTTCTCTTGGATACTCATGCTTTTCATACATACTCACATTTTTACTAAAACTTATCTTTCTCTGCTATTCCAAGAATTTTTTTGTTTGTTTTTTAATTTTGCTAATGAAAGAAAGCCAGATAACTGAGTTATCAAACAAGATATAATATTTCAAAAATTGATGGTTTTATTTTTAACTTATAATTCAACTAGGTTCATATTTGTTTTGACTTTTTAAACCAGTAGATTATATGTCTGTGTTATTTTTAGTACCATTATATTGACATAAAAACATGACATTCAAAAAACAGAACTTATTACAAAGTAAAATTAATTGCAAGGGATCTTCCAATGTTATTTTAAATCAATGCATCATAAGATGATAAATGTTAGTAACTCCTTCTCTCCATTATTTTTAAATGGTGGTTTCCAGAGATAAGGAATCACTTTAGCTGCTAAAAGAAAAGATGGAAAACCCTTGAATCTGAGTTTCATTTAACCCTGGGATGGCCGGTACCTTAGAATCTGTTTCCTCATGAAAATAATACTGGCCTATTTAATTTTTAGTATCACTGGAGAAATCAAATGAGATAATACATATGAAATAGTTCATAATCTATAAAGTACCATGCAGATATAAATCATTATTACTTGTGTTTGCTGATTTACATATTAGCTAAGCCTGTCAATCTGTAACACTAGACTAGACTTCCATGACTAGGTTAGTACTTTGCTGACTGATGAACAATTTTCATGCTGTATTTATTGTTTATTCAGACACTGGCTCAATTCCAGGATGGCTGTCAAAGGCAATAAATAGATCCTAAAGGCAAGGATTGGCAATTTTTTTTTTCTGTAAAGAGCCAGATAATAAATACTTTAGGGTTTGCAGGCCAAATGGTCTCTGTCACTTTTATTCATCTCTATACTTGTATGGAAAGTAGCCATAGGTAATATACAAATAAATAAAGATGACTGTGTTCTAGTAAAACTTTTATTTACAAAAACATGTGTCTGGCCCACCGGCCATAGTTTGCAGACTCTTAGGGTCCAAAATAACTTGCCAACCCTTTAGGGTGTAAAAAACTATTCATGGCATAGTGAAAGAGAGAGGGCTCTACAAATCCCACACAAAGCACAAAGGCCTAGGACTAAATGTTTACTAGAGAGCCTACTGTATGGCCCTTTTGTTAGGAGCTGAGGATAGGTTAATGAATAAATGCAATTCCACACAAGAGGAAACAATAAACGAACAGCTGGAAAGAATTTGAAACAACATTGTGATTCATTCTTTTAGTTTATCTGGGATAATAGGTGAATCATTCTTCAATTTATAATGGATTCCCTGATTCTGACTTTCCTGGATTTTTTTCTTAAAAACATCACAAATCAAGACACTTCTACTTTAACAATTAAAAAAAAAAAATCTATGTTTTGTGTTTCTGTAAGGACTAACCCATGAAATAGTTCCTTGAGAAGATATCTCTGTCTCTTTAGAAAATAGAGTTGTGTGATGTGAAGATGGAGAGACTGTTAGATGCAGAAGCTCAGTAGTAAAACTTCCAAGCTATTCCCTTGACAACTCCTGATGTTATTTTAAGCAGGCAAGCTATTGTTCCTCCTTCCCTCTCAGTGTTTCCTCCTATGAAAATTGAAATTTTTCATGCTTACCATCCTGTTTTGTTGTAGGAAATTTTACTAATTTGAAGATGAAATGGGTTTGTTAAAGTCTTTTGTAAATGTAAACTTATGTGTAAATAGAGGGCTGGATCAGGCAACATTCTGGTGCCTGCTTTGCCACAAGGTCAATATACAAACTTGAACAAGTCACAAAACCTCTCAAATATCACAAGATGGGCCTAACCTAATTAACTCTAAAGCCCTTTTTAGTCTGAAATCCTACAGTTGAATTTTGATGGCTTATAAATGAAAAAAAAGTCTGTATTTGATTTGCAAAGATAAAACAGGCAAAATAAGGTGAGAATGTCTTAAATAAAACAAGAAGGCAAATAAAGTACTAACCCTTTATGAATAATTGTGAGGTTTTATTTTTTCCTAACTTTAAAAATAGTACATTATAAATTCTACCTTTAATGGCTGAAGTGCATTTAGTTTGTGCCAGGCTTTGCCAATAGTCTATTCAGTGGCCTTTACATATGTTTCTCCTATGGAAGAAACTTGAATATACATCTTGCCAATGAATTAACCAGAAGAATAACGATATTATGATGTTACTAGTAATGCTGTCTAAAATGGACTATTTATAAATAAAATAGACCTTTCTGGAAATGAGATAGAAAGATCATTAGCTGTTACTGAATAATGCATGCTAGTGGAACTCCAGTTGTAGTATTTTAGTCTAAAAGCAACATTTGGGCCATGAAGAAATGGAAACCAAAATAGTTTATCAGTGGGTGCACAATGACTAAACATATTCACAAACGATTCTGCGCCATATCTCTCACAGTTTCTCCAATGTCCAGATCAACCAAGTAGAAAGGAAGAAAAGGAATGTTGTAGAGCAGAACTGGGGAAGGAAATCTGGCATTAAGAAAAGCATAGGATTGGATTAAGATGGCAGTCTGAACACACGATATCATAGCCCCTTTCTGCCTTAAATGACAATACACACACACACACACACACACACACACACACACTTTAACTTATAATCGTGCTAGAAAACCAAGAATACCATTGAATGGATGAGAGCTAATTAAAAATCTGAAAAATATAATGTGGTAAAATTATGAGGTTGATGTAGAAACTACAGTTCTAAATGATCACATCAAAGAAATGCTACAACAAACAGGAACACTGCAACCTTATGTAATCAATAAGACCCAGTGAGTTGGGAAATAAAGATATTTCTGGCAAGGCCTAATAAAAAGAAAGTAGTTTTAGCAATATAAATTTCAGACAAAGCATAATATAAGACCAAAAAAAAAAAAAAATGGAAAAAAGGAAAAGAATATTTCACACTGATGAAAGTTATCTAAAGAAAATAAAGCATTCACAAGCCGTTATGCACTTAACATAACACAGAAATCTTAAAGCAACACAAAGAAAAATCAGCAAATTAAAATTATAGAGGAAAGTTTTTATCACACTTCTCCTAGAATTGCCAGATTGAAAATATGTAAGGGCACAAGATTTTAATAAAACAATTAACTAAACATGATTTATATAGAGATCAGTGTCTAATAAACAAAAAATACACATTATTTTAAGTATACCTGGCACAGTTACAAAAACTGACCAAGAATTAGGTCACAAAGCATATCTCATCGAATTCCAAACTTCAGAAATCACACAGACCACATTAGCTGATTACAATTTGATAAAATTAGAAACTAAAAAAAAATCTGAGAGCCAACCACCATCCCCAGACAATCCGTCCTCCTGGAATCTACAGACATCCTTCTTAATATCTCTGGACTTACATAGAAAATAAAAAAGGAAATTAAAAACTATTTTAAGTGCTTACATCATACAGGAAAATGCAAATTGAAACAATGAAATCCCATTTGGTTTTAATCCATCAGATTATCAATGGTCAAAAATATTAATAATGTCATATTGGTAAAAGTCTGGATCAAAACACTGTTGGTGGAAGTTTCTTGGCAATGTTCCTCTATTAAAAATTGATCAAATCTCATACCTTTAATTTAGCAAAAGTATACTTACATACTTGTTTATGTGACAATGAGGATGAGTACAGTGATATTCATTGCAATATTAGAGATGGCAAAATAATAGTAACATCAATGGATAACAAAATTGTAAACTCATAGGGCTGGTTAATTTTGGCATATTTATACTCTAGAATCTCAATAAAAATATGTACTGACATATCCCAAGGTAGATTAACTTAGGAAAGCAAGTTGAAGATGAATAAGTATCTAACATTATCATATTTATATTTTTAGAACTTTATATTTCTGTCTCCTTATCAGGGTATGAATATGGGGCTCTATGAATGTGTGCGTATATGTGTTAATGTGCACATATAAATGCAAATAAAAAAGATTTGGAAGTATGTACATCAAACTGAAATGGTGACTACCACCTTCAAGGGATTAGCATTGAGAGGTGGAAAAGAGCAGTCAAGAAAGACTAGCTTTGTCTATATTGGTTGAATTTTTGAAGACCTTACTAATATATTACCTGGGGGGTTGGGGTAAATACCATGCCCACCAGGAGACTCACTTGTAGAAAGTGGTTACAACTCAGTTCTGTTGTTGGAAAGTCAGGCACCATCATAAAGATGGTTTCACACCACGGGCCCATTCAATCACTACAAAGAAAGGCTCCTGGAGGAATATGGAAAAAAGACAATATTTATGTTCCCACAGCACCTTGTTCATACTTCTGTCTCAATTATTTTGCCCCACCCTGTGTGATGTTTGTTCATGTGCATGTCCATATATTCTCTAAGCTCCCAGCAGTCATTAAATCTAATGTGCTTACTTTCCAATCTTCTCTCAGGGCCTTGCATATATTTTATAGAGTTAATGTGGTTTTTGCCTTTGTTAGCTCAAATTGAAATTTTCTTCATGAAATAAATAAATAAATAAACAACATGAAAAGGAGAGAATAAGAGAAAATTCTGCAGCCATGCTGGCTGTAAATCTCATGCATTCCAGAGGCTCTGCATGCCCAGAGCTCATGCCTGATTCTCATTAAGTTGGCTCTCTCATATGGGATAGATTTGGCTGAGTGAGGACTTCCTCAGACTTCTATGTCTGTCTTTCAGTTCAAGACAGCTCAAAAGGCGCTTAGTCAGCGACCAAGGGCTGAAGCCAGGGCACCACGTGCTGTTTTTAAGGTCTCATGAAGTCAGGCCTCTGGAAGGAGCCATCCAACTTAGAGAAGTTATTCACTGCATTACTACAAACAGAAAGACTAAAGTTGAGTCTGACATGATTACATATAAGGTTACTGCTGCTTCTTCCTCTTCAGCAAAGCATCAAAAACAATAACTGAAGACACTTTTAATTCACCCGACTGTACACAGTTGAGGAAGAGAGTCTGCCCTTCATGGCTTATTGTGTTTCAGATGCCTGTTGGGCTCCCTTGGCCTGAGGAGGTGCACCATGACCTTTATATTTCTTCTCAAAATTGTCGAGCAGTTCCTTTGAACCCCAGGAAGCTTGTCTGTAAAGTGGTCAGCTGAGGAATAGTTTCCACACTGACTTACTTTCACACTGTCTTGAATTTTTCTGATCTTACCTAAGAGACTATAAAAAATACACTTAAATCAGCCAGAAGGCTTAGATTTCTGGTTTATTTCTATTTACAGAGTAAAAATGGTTTTCTTATGAAAGCTATAAAGAATACAATAATATTGCTTCAAATTGCCCTCTTCCCCCAGCTTTCTGCTCTTGACACTATATTTTAGGGTCTCTGGGAGATTTCTGCTGATTTCTAAGTTTATCACCCACAATTGTTCTTGTTCAACACCACGTTTTAAGTCATGTAATCATTGAGAAAGCACTCATTACATAAAATGGAAAATTAGACTACTAAGAGGGGAGGATAGGAAAATGCCCTTTTCTTTTGTTCTGCATACTTCAAATGTGATGGAGAGGATGCCATTCTACCCAGAACAAAACCTGGGATCTCCACCCAGCTACTGGTGGGTCATGTGACCATACACTTTATTTGATCTCCTGGGGCTCATCTGAAAGTTGAGAAGAATAATACAGTGCTGACCACCTCACCTGGCTGATGAGAGGATGGGGATCAAATGAGAGAGAACATATGAAAGCTCTTTAAAACATAACTGTAAACAGCATTTGAAATATTAGTTGGCAAATACATCTAAGGGTATGAAAAGCTGAAAAGACTTTAAAGTAAGTAAATCAGCCTTAAGCAAAACATTGCTTTTCCAAGCTTTCTCAATTAAAATGATAATAATAATTAATAAAACAACTGCCTGGAAAATAACATGTCTTGGGAAACATTAAAAATGACTTAGTGGGATGCCGGGATACGGTAGTTCAGTGGTTGAATGCTTGCCTCGCAATCGTGAAGTCCTGGGTTCGGTCCCTGGGCCCGGCCTGTGCAAATCCATATGCTGGACTGCAGCACAACTAGTAACCACCTAAATGGCTCCGTGGCATGAAGGAGGCCCCTGATTCGGTCCCTGCCCTATGTGGCCCCGCATCCACCTGTGTGGAATGAAACTAATGGTGTACAACTATGAAAACTGCTCTGGGCCCTCCCCTCTTCTCTCTCTCTCTCTCTCTCTCTCTCTCTCTGTCTCTTGAACAATAAAATAAATCTTCTTAAAAAAAATGACTTTGGGGAAGCCGGGATGGCTCAGTGGGTTGAGCGCTCGCTTTGCAGCTCCAGGGACCAGGGATCGAATCCCGGCCCTGGCCCGTGCGGACCCATATGCTGAACTGGGAGCTCCCCCAATTCAGTTCTCTCTCTGTCTCTGTCTCTGTATCTCTCTCTCTGTCAAAAATAAATAATAAAAATATATTTAAAAAATAATAATAAAAAAATAAATAAAAAATGACTTAGTAAATTTCTCTTTTAGGCCAGTGAAAATCCTAATAATTACTATGACACTACTTATCTGACTATTATCATTCTAATACTGAGGCAGAATTGTGAAAAAAGATAGTTGCATCCAAAAACACTTAGAATTCTTTCCCTAGAAAGGCAGCATTTTTCTTTCTCTTTTTTTTAATGTGTATATTTCATGCAGGGGTATGTAAAATATAGGAAGCTCTACTGGTTTATTCTTGAATTTTTCAATATTTTTTTCTTTGTTCCACAGTAGTTTGAAATGTCCTCAGTAATTTTTAATTTCAACAATTCTCTTTAGCTAAGAGATAGACAGAGGAGAGATTACCTTGTTGTCCTGTAGCTCCTGCTAAGACCTATTGGTCAGATAAAGTTTCTATTTTTAGATTTCATGTGTCTTTTAATATAAATCTACCCCCTTTATGGCTTTTCTCTGTAGTTTTCAAAAATTATGTAAGAATTATTATAATGGCATTATTGAGATGCTTAAAAATAATGCCATTTTCTTTACTTCCCAACTGTTTTTCTTTTTGCATTCTCTCAGGCTTTTCTCCATGTGCACTGACTTTGTACATGATTATTGTCATAATGTATATATGATATTAAAACTGCTTATTTAAACTTAATATTTACTGGAAGCATTTGTAAGTTGTAACATAAACTGAATAATTATCACTATAGTTAGCACTGTATGAAATTATCATTTTATGTAACCAGTACCTACTGTTAGCACTTTAATTTCATTAATTTTTTCTCTTTTTGATAAGACTGCAAATGATTTTTTTCCCTCAGTTTGAATAAGCTTAGAATAAATTAGAACAATATGAATTTCCAGTAGTAAAATAGAGTTTGAAGATAATTATGGGTTTTGCCAAAATGCTTTCAAGACAAATTTAGAAAGTCAAATCAATAACAATTTACCAACTTTAAATAAACAAACCTAATGTATTAGCACTTTATCCCTTGAAGGTCACAGTATGTTTTGATTTTTGTTAATTTAATTAAATGGTACTTCAGTGATAGAATATGTATTTCTTTGATTACCAAAAAAATTTAAAGAATTTTTTTATTTTTAAATTTATTGGTTGCAATTCCTCATAGGAATTGTTTTGTTCTATCCTTGACTCTTTATATGTTGTGATTCCAAATTTGTTTTGTCCATTTAAATGAATTATTTCTATGCAAATTTAAATTTTGTTTTAATCCTGTCTATGGCAGATTTTTTCCTCACTCTGAGTCTTGGGATTATATGGTCAAAAATTAACCAGGTCTACTTTTTTTGTACTATTTGAGGGAGAATATCTATGTTAGCTTAAAGCTAAAAGCAGCTCACTCTCTTCCATCCAAAATGGTCCTGTTGCCAACAGAAGGGTTGCATGTGAAAGAGTGCCAGGTCCTGAGTGATTACGGCTTTCTGTCTGTGCCACATGCACATTTGTATCTGGCCAGACAGCTTGATAACCAGGAAACTGGCTCCTGCTCTTCTAGGAGTATTTCCACGTTCCTAGTCTGTTTCCGGGGCTTTTAGCACCAGGCGGCCACCTCCATTCGATTCTGTGCTGCCCTTGTCTTCCAGGGGTGAGGGCCTGGAATATGGAGGGGCATTGGCTGGGGGTGCGGACACAGGAGGAGGCAGCCTAGACTCCAGGTCACTTGTTGTCCCCACAAGGCACTGACCAAATGGTTGCTTTATCCACATGTTGACATATGCTTCTGCTGTATTTAGAGACATGATTCAAGTCACAAAAATTACATTTTAAAGTCAGGACTTTGGGGTGCAACAGGTTTATGTCTGCACTCATAGTTCACTTTATTTTTATGACCTAAGCTCTCCCATGAATTACATCCCACCAGTATGCCTCCTTCCCAGGCAGTAAGTTCGAAAGGGATAAGGGAGTTCATCCAGGCTATTTAGGATATAAAATATTCCAGGAAACTTACTCCCCGTCCTCTCCTGGAAATCTCTAGTCAGTGGTTACCCTTACCCTTGGGTTGGAACATATTTCTTTGGCTCTTATTGTATGTAACCAAATCTTTCCTGCTTCTAATTAAACTTATTCATTTTTGTAAAACGCTTCCCAGAAACCATATGGCTATATTCCACTAAAATAATATCTCTTAGTAGTATTGAGACTTTGAAAATTTTAAAAGAAGAATTTTTACAAACTACTAAAAATTTACAAACAGGAGCAGAATTTAAGCTATAAAACTTTAACAAAGTCTAGTTGTATGCCGTTAACCTTTTTCTCAAAGGTTACAGCTATATATTTTGGATTGCTTATTGAAATAATAGAATTAATCTATTAAGTAGCAATCTTATAGTGTAAACTATTTCATAAGAACAAGATGAGCAAAAATTTAAATAATTTTGGGAAATATTTTATAATTTTTTTTTTTTTTAAAGATTTATTTTTATTGTGTTTTGTTTTGTTTTGTTTTGGTTTTTTTCACAGAGAGAGTCAGAGAGAAGGGGGAGGGCCCAGAGCAGTCTCCATAGTTGACAGCATTAGTTTTCCATATAGTTTCACTCCACAGGTGGGTGCGGGGCTGTGCAGGGCAGGAACTGGGCTGGGAGCCTCCTGCATAGGCTCCGACAAGAACTGAACTGAGGGCACACCCCAGTTCAGCATATGGGTCCACAGAGGTTGAAGCCCGGATTTGATCCTCAGTCTCCAGGGCTGCAAAGTGAGCGCTCAACCCGCTGAGCCATCCCAGATTCCCTTTTTCTGAAAACAGTACATAACTTAATTCTAAAATTTAATTTGGAGACCTAAAGGGACTCCTTATAAATCTTCTAAAGAAAAAGGAGTAAAAATTATTAATATCACCTTGATATTTCCTATTCACACAGACTAAATTGCTTCTTGTTCATTTTGCTTATACAGAGAGCCTTGGAAAACCATTTAAATGTGCCAAGACACACATTTATCCATGGTGTTTAAGATAAATAAATTCTTCTATTTTCACTTGTCACTGATATTCGATCCCCTTGTCTTTGTGAGCTAGTAAATCATTCCATCTATTTCTAGACAAGAGTCTGGCAAAGCTCAATTTGGATGACATCATCTCTAGAGAGAATCATCATGACCTGCAGAAGTTCACCAATACCATGTGATTCAGCTATATTCCATAAGATAATCAAACTTTTCTTATCAACCTTGAGTAGCAGATATTAGTGCAAGAACACATTAAAAATAAAACTCCCTTGAAGTCAAGCCAATCTCCACAGCTTGCTATCTTACTTTTAGCTTACGGTACATTTCCAATGTCCATCAGCGTTGATAACTATAAATACACAATTCTATTTCAATTCCTTCTTTCCTCTTATCCTGGTGGGTTGTTTTCCTGTTGAGTTGATTTTAAAATGATCATTTCAAATGATTCACCTAGATTTTTACTTAGAGGTGAATGGAAGAATTTAACACTTCTGCCTAGGGTGTGGCTCCTTTGTTAGTAACACAAGGATCAGAGGTTAAGAGTTTGTACAGAGAAAATGTTAAGTGCATTGACTTGGTTGTACCACACAAAGAAAAGACAGAAATTAATGACAGTTACAGTTTTCATTTTGATTTGGAATTACATGTATCAGCAGTACTGAAATATTTTTAAAACAGGCACGCTAATATCAGCATGAAGGCAGATCTTTTAGGTAGCGACTGCTTACAAAAATAGTGACAGGGACATCAGAATGCTGAGTCCTCTCCCATACCACCACAGAGCCTGGTTTGCTCTCTCAACTAGCTTCTGTGATAGCAAGGCAGTGAGTATGCAGGAGATGGGGATATACTGACAAGTAACCAGGTATTTATAATACACTATGATACATGCTAACAGAGGGAAAAGCAGAAACTGCACTTAAGAGGGCCCCATATTTGAGGGTCAGTGAAAGCTTCAGCAGAATAGAAATGTAAACTAAGACGTGAGGGAGGGGTAAATTTGTGAGGTAGGAAATGGTGAGGAAGAGAAAGCCAGGTAAATGGGAAAAACAAGCAGAGGTCTAGAGGACTGAAGTGACAGTAAATTTGAAGCAAAGAAAATAAAGCTGAACTGAGAAACAAGAGTTCAGATCACTAAAGCTGTCACAAGGCATTTAAATAATTTATATACTATCCTCAAAAAAAAAGATCAATTTCAATGTTTCAATCATAGCATTGTTATCATTAGGCACATGCAATGGATGGATAGGAGAGAGCCAAATTCTAAAAATTCTTCCATTGGACATTTTTGGCTTTAGATTGAGTTTTGTGGCTCTATCCCCGTTAAGGATAAATATGTTTGAGATTTAATATAATAAGCTTAATTTTTTGTTTTGCAAAGAGAAGTGGGATTCTGAGAGAAGAAATTTTGGAAAGGGTAGCATTAACCAAAGAGCTCTCATTACTGAGATGAGGAAAAAATGATTAAAAGGAGAAGACTGAAACCATAAACAAACTTTATCATTTGCGAAGTGTGTCATTATTTAGTGACTGAAGAGAAAAGGTAAAATTAAGATATGGGAGAATTGAAAAGCTTCCCCCAGGGTAGCAGTTGGGAGGGAGAGAGGCACAAGGAGAAAGAGGGAGAAAATTCTTGGGTGGGATGTGAGTGACTACAGTTTATACTATTTTGTGTGTTTGAATTGAGAAATCTAACAGCCTCTTGAAGAGGCAGATCCTGCATGTTACAGTTTTCTCTGTTAGGATTGGTTGTATATAAAGGAGGGGAGTAATATTTCCAAAATGCTTCTGCAGTTGTCATTAGTCTTTCTATAAGAAGATGCCATTATTGACCCTGTATCAATGTTTAATGTGTTTCCTAGCATTAAAGACAAGATTTGTACTGCTCTGTTTATATTCTCTTGCCTAATCTCACTGAAGACTAATAGAACAAATTTTCACTAGACTTGGAGGGTTAACTGACTCCCTGGACTTGAACAATAATTCTTGACCTTTCTTCACAGTTCTCTAAATCAACTATGCTAATCAGACCAGGCAATTAAAAAATAAAATTTGAAGGGTTTTTTTTTGTTGTTGTTAGTGAGTTTTAGCCATTGAAGAATGCACAAGTTTCAATATTTTACATAACTGAAACCATAGTGTCTATGAGAACACAACGATTTATCAAGACACAAGCAGAAGTTAAAGGCTTTATTTTATGGATTAAGTCTAAAAGCTGTATGTACTTTTATGAAATCTCATAATAGATTGGTAATGGTTATTATGGATGATAATATTTATTTAGATGAGTCAGAACTACAAAGTACAAAAGATGTTTAAAGCAAAACTGGCATAGACTACTTTGCAAAAACACAGGCTGAAATTATCTATAATTTCAGTGAATGGCATAAATTATATGACACGGACTTGGTTCTGGCTTTCATTTTCATGGTAAGGACAGCTTGTAAATCAGTGACATGACTCATGGGCCTCAGGCATGGTGCATCAATCTAGCACCTGCTTTTTCAATCAGTCAAGTTGCATTCGTATCCAGACACACATAACCATATCATTAACCTTAGCCACCAAAGCTAATGTTTCAGTATTGAGAGGGTAAGCAAATTTAAGCTAGTAGGACTCATTTCCTCCTCACAGCATATATACTTGCATTTAGTTCATAAAAAGTGGTGCTGGTTTTTTTTCTGTTAGTATCTCAGAAATTAATACCAATTTGTGTTTTGTGTTTTGGGCTTCATGGGAGCCCTATATAGGTAAATTTTATGAATGCCCTATCAGATGTGACTTTGAACTGAGGCCATGTGAGGTTAGCAGCTACCCTAACCTCACATTGGGGAAATCCAATGTTGCCACACAGGATGTTTCATCAAAAGAGGGATTTTCCCTTTGTTCTGAAACAACATTACTTTCTTCCCCTTCCTCAATTCTACAGTACAAAAATGGTCTTAAAAAAAGTTGACAATTTGCCCTGTCATGGTGACAGTATAGGGGATAGGATGGATGGAGATAGGGAATTAGGGGCAGTTTGAACATTCAGGTAGGAAGGGGCAGTAAGAACAAGATTCTCTGAACCCTCTTGTCAGTCCATCATGTCTCTGGGCATACTACTTGATATTACCAAGAGTAAAAATAAAAAATAAAAATAAGTTATCATTGGCCCACGTATGTATGAAGCATAGTTTTAGTGTCAGCTCTCAGTTCAAATCCTAACTCTGACACTTACTAGCTGTATTCTTCAGTTTCCTAACTTATAACATGGATAATAATATAAAATAAACCCAGGGTTGCCGTAAGGCTTATATGAGGGAGTATATGCCCATAGATTTTATTTCTGCTTCCATCCTTCCCCAAACCCCATCTGAATTTTCCAAGCTTAAAAGAAATCAAACAGGTCTACACAATGAAAATTATATGGTGATTCTGAGCTTTGTGCAATGTTCCCAATCTACTCCTTCTCTTTACCTTGTAATTTGAGTCGATTGGATATGATGCTTATTAATCATAGGTCTATGTCCTGTGTCTTCTTGTTGAGCAAAAAAACTTAAAGAGGAAGTGAAGATTGCAGAGCAACTACATTATTAAATGAGCTTGTGTCAGTGTAACTTGTAGAACAAGTGAGTTTTTTACTAGTCAAGGTATTTGTCAAGTTACTTTTTATCTCAGTTGCATGTCACATTTATAATTAATTTGCTGAGTTAAACCAGTGAGAAAATTGGAGAAAAGATCTTCAAATTTGTCTCTAGGACAAAATTTTTAGGATTACCACCCTTAGTTCCGAAGGTTAAATCTCCCCTGAATACTTACTATTGACAGAACCACACAGTTTATTTGCCCAACCCTCACTGTGACCTAAAATGTTCTCACAGAAGAAGAATTCCATTGGCATTTTGTCTCATTGAACTGCAGCCCTGTCCAGAAAGACAGATTCTCTACAATCTTAGGACAAGGCATCTCAAGATTTCAAGCAGTCTTGTCTTTATCTTTAAATTCTAGGAGATAATTGCTGCCTGGAAGATTAAACTCCTAGGGCCTAACATATAAGTAAAACCACAACTCCTAGACTCTATTATTGTTGATTAACATTTTCTCAAACTCAACTTTATTACTTTAGACTTTAATCTCATCAATACTTAATTTTCCTTTATCTATAAAAATAAAAAGGCAGTAGAATGTTAAAACCATAGATTATAATTACTCGTATGTTGATTATCAGCATCTTGAGCTTTCTGAGCATAAGCCGGACAGGACAATTTTTTTGTGCAGGGTTAATGAATAATATACATTAGAAAATCACTAGCAATTGCATTTCTTTGGATTCCTTTAAAACTGTAAATTGCAATAAAAATAACAAGACCATAACTTAGTATATACATATACTTTTATACTTTAATTTTAAAATGCCTCTATTCAGGCAGCTTAGAAATAAGACTTAATTATTAGTATACTAAAGATGGCATATATTCTTTATTATTCTCATGTTAATCCATTATTAATGATTTTGGAATTCCCAAACCAGAAGGCAAAACTAAATAGAAAAATTTACCAATGGCAACACTGTTAAGTATTTCTATATAGGAAGACATGAAAATATTTTTAAGGTGCATTTTTTTTTTTTTTAAGATTTT
>PVKE010038637.1:0-15365 GCA_004027555.1 Craseonycteris thonglongyai
AGTCTGACTTATTTCGCTTAATAAGATGGTCTCTAGGTCCATCCATGTTGCCAGAAATGACTGTAATTTATCATTTCTTATTGCTGAGTAGTATTCCATTGTGTAAATGTACCACATCTTCTGTATCCAGTCATCTATCAAAGGGCATTTTGGTTGTTTCCATGTCCTGGCCACTGTGAACAGTGCTGCGATGAACATGCGAATACAAACATCTTTAAAGATTAAGGTTTTCAGGTTTTTTGGGTAGATGCCCAGTAGAGGGATGGCTGGGTCATATGGTAATTCCATTTGTAATTTTTTGAGGAATCTCCATACAGCCTTCCATAACCCTATCATCTTGACAGTGAAGTTGGGGACCCAGGTGGACTATTGGCCAAGATATTACAAAAATTTAAGCATAGGAGAAAAATGTATAAGTAACTTAATTTTGAATAACTTTTGGCAAAGCTAGGCAACTAAGCAAGTACCTTCATCAACCAGTAACATCTTCTTTTAACATACAGGTGAGCCTCTGTCAAGCAAGTGTGAATGGTCTCTTGGTTCATGGGATGCCTCTACAGCCAAGAAACCTCTCCCTAATGGACAAACTCCTGTAAGAAGTATAAAATTTTAATAGACTGTAGTGTTTAAGTAAATCACTGAGAAAAGGAAAGTCAATCAACACACACATATTGAGTAGCTAGCTACCAGGCAATCACAGACATCTGGGAAGTAAAAACTTCTAAGGAAAGTGGTTTCCACCCTCCAGGAGCTGATAATATAACTGGAAAGAGAACACACAGGAGCGGAAAGAGAACACACATGGGTAGAAAGAGACCTAACCATACAGGGCATTTTTGTGACTGAATACCAAGTGTATAGTACCCAAAGTGAATGATGTGGCAGCCTCAAAGAAGGGAGACATTTGGGTGAATAAGTGTAGAATTTGAACTTGTCCTTAAGAGATTGGAATTTGGATAAGCAGAGCAGAGCAATAGGCTATTCTAGGTAGAGAAATGGTTTGGGAAAATACAAAATATTTAGGAGAAATGACTTTTTAGCTATAGGATAGAAGATGTCATAACTTTTAAGGCTTCTGACCAAAGATTATTGACAGAATTAAAATAGACCATTGTATGATTGGGGAAAGAAGAGACTATGAAATTAGTGAAGGCTGGGACTAGACTGTGGAGGGTGTTGAGTGCCATTTTTTGAGATCCATCTATGTTGTTGCATGTTACCTTGTCTTTTATTGTCAAGTAGCATTCTACTTTAAGAATATACAATTTGTTTATCCACTCTTCTGTTAATGAACACTTAGGATGTTCCCTGGTTAAGGTAGTTATGCATAAAAGCAATATAAATATTCTTGCACAGGTCTTTTTGGTAGACACCATGGTCTTATTTCCTTGGGTCATTATCTACAAGTGAGACACCCATACAGTTTTCCAAATTAATTGTACCATTTTACACTCCCACCAGCAATGTATGAGTTTCGGTTGGGGAGCACATATATTTAAATCAGGAATTTGAAAGACAGATTTCACAAAAGTAGAACATAGACTGGAAAGCAGCAGGAGGAACTGAAGGTAAGGAATCTAATGCAGGAATTCAAGCATGAGCTGATAAGAGTCTGCACTTAAGTTGTAGCAAAGGATGAAAAACGAATGAAATATGTTAGGAGGAATTATAAAAGAAACCAAATTCTATAAAAATAGAGGAATCACAGTCAACTCTGAGATCTCAAACTTAAGGGAAGCTTGTTTGGGGCAGAGGAAGATGTGTTTTTTTTGAGTTTATAATGATGGGTCATCTTATGGGGAAAAAGGAAAAGGTCAGATTTGGCAGCTGACCTAGAAGTCACTTGACTAGAGATGAATCCAGAATTAAGTAGTCCAGAGGGTAAAATAAAGATTAGTATAGAGTAGCTAAGGCCTAAACCTCTGTAATTTGAAAGCAGGGTAAAGAAAATGCCTAAGTGAACAAGGAGGAAGACCAGACAGTTCCCTTGTAATGCTCAAGCCTTAGCAGCCCCATTCCCTGATGGGCACTTCCCCTTCAAAGTACTCCAAACACTGAGACATGTTTTGCACTAGAGGGCACCAGAGTGTCCTGAAAGGTTGAGGAACATGCAGAAAGCCAAAGAGCACAGGGCAGCATTATTCATTCACTTTCCCTCCATTTCACAGAGTAATACTGCCTTACAATAGAGACAAACATTCTCTCATCTGCTTAAAAAACAAAACACAAAAACCTGAATCTGTAGAGCAGTTTAAGCTACTGAACTGTTTGGGCAAAGTATTTTATTTATCAGAGTACTTACATAAAATTGTTCTATTTCACAGTTGTTTATACAACTGATGATCTATTTTGATCCTACTACCTGAGGCAGCACAAGGCTCTGGGCCCTTTACTCCCAGCTTTCCAAGGAACCCACATACTCTCACCCACCCCTGCAGGCTCAAACTAGCTCACCATTTTAATATTCGTAGTAGGAGCTACATTGGTGCCACACTTGCTCCCTCACAGCAATATTCACCTTTCAGCTAGGTCTTTCTGGTGACATTCCTTCAGCATAAAAGAATACCTCAACTATGGCAGGAATCTCAGTTCCTGAGGTAAACTCTTGGGAAGCACTTCGGAGAAGGTATCCTTCAGGTTACCCTTCACTGACTGGTAACTGAAGTAACTGCAATGGCAGGCGAATAAGGGACCTGATCTCCCAAATTTCCATTCTAGCAAATTATGTGTGTGACTGAATGATGTGCTTCTTTTAACCTCTTGACATACAAGTTAAATGAAATTCTATGTGAGCAAAAAATACTATTTTTTTTATTTTTATTTTTTTAAGATTTATTTTTATTGTTTTTTGACATTGATAGACAGAGAGAGAAAGGGAGAAGGGGGAGGGCCCAGAACAATCTCCATCGCTGCATATCATTGGTTTTTCCACATAGTTTAATTCCACAAGTGGGCTCAGGGCTGCTCAGGGCAGGAACTGAGCCGGGAGCCTCCCACATAGACCCTAGTAAGAACTGAACTAGGGGCACACCCCAGTTCAGCATATGGGTCCACCTGGGTCGGGGCCAGAATTTGATCCTCAGGCTCCGGGGCTGCAAAGTGAGCACTTAACCCACTGAGCCATCCCAGTTTCCCCTTATATTTTAACTTAACGTTTGCAGGTGCAATATTCACTACTGGATTCACATAACTTGGAAACTTTGATTCCAAATCTGGCACGTTTGGTAGCTATAAATTGCATGTACCCCAGCCATTCTCTGAATTTCATCAGTGACTCATCTAGGGAGACATCTTCATCCAGAGTATATAATTTTTCAAACTTATTATTCACATGGTTGACTATACTTTGCACTTTTCATATTGTCTTCTTTACATACAATTTCATTATCCACAAAGAAAACATGATATAGCCAAGAAATATTTGTGAGGCATAGTTTTTAAAAAATATCGGTGTCTCTAACATGCTCTTTTTGAACAGTACATATCTATTTTAGATTTCTGTACTTGCAACATTATAACACATAACAAAATGTATGCTTTCATTCCATCACTTGTTACTGGAAACCACTCATCTTTTTTTTGAGTTCTGGTCCTTTATTTTTTGACTTGGGTTATCTATTTTGTTTCTATGGTATCATTTCAAAAAAATCACTTAGCACTTGTTTCAAAATACAAAGAGCTGTAGGAAATGCTCCTAGTCTTCGCAAAACTAAAGTGTTTATACCAGCAATTGGGGTAAATGGTTTTATATTTGGAATATTTTATTTTCTTCCCAATTCCATTCTTCATCTCCTGAATCACAATCATCACTGCTTGATATAGATATAGGTCTTGCATGTTTACAAACATTACATTGGATAGGGGCCTACCTCCACTTGAATTTGAATCTTCTATTGAATAGTCAGCTGTACGAATTTGTTGAATATCAGTCTTGCTGTTTTCACCTGAAAACCCCATTTAGCTTTCAGTGTCGCTTTTGTACAAATTCAAAACAGACATCTTAATGGGATTATTTCTACAGTTCACATTTTAACACTGAATATATAATTATTTCTTGATATTTGCATTATAACTGCACTCAAAGCAAATTAAATCTGTGTGCATCTCAGAGACGGCAATGTTTACAATGGTTTAAGAAACACATGTCATATCTGAGATGTCTTTGTATGTCAAGGGGTAAAGAACATTCTCATGCCTGAGCTAGATTACATAACTTCTGGACACTGAGTATTGAACTGTTTTTCCTGTTTTCTACCTTGAATGTGTTTTATAGTCTAAGGCTTTTTACCCTTTTGAGTTGTCTCCTGCTACAGAGCAATCTTTATTTCAATTTTGGTTTCTGATTTGGCCACTAGAGATCTTGATGACAAGCTACTTATGAGGCCTGGGTCCAGTACCATCTTTTCAACTCGAAATTGGTCAAACCGAGCCCTGGAGCTTTGTACATCAGCTCTGTCATATACAGTGCAGCCCACTAGGAGACGCAACCCCCCACCACGTACCCTTCATCCTATCAGCACAAACCATTCACGTGCTGGAACTCCAAGACCTGTGGAAGAAATCCTCAGAGGACCCCGAGTGTAGGTTTGAAAAGCAGAATTTCTGGAAACTGGTAAAACTAAGTAATAATTTTACATAGAGAATTATTTTAAATATAAGATTTAAATATATGCCTAGAAACTAATCATTACATATCCATGTGATGAATTGCACACTGGTTTAAATCCATTACAGGAAAAAAAGGGATTTAAATTTCAATTAAATACAGATACTGTTGGCTAGAATACTTCAGTGACACCACAGACATAAAGCTGTATTTTAGTAAACATTCTTAGTGTGAATGCTCAGAATTCATTCCACAATAATAAATTCTCCTTTAATATTTTTCTATACAATTGGGAACTACTTATTCCATTGACAATAAAAAACTTCATAAACCTCAGTAGTTGCTTATAGTCCAGGAAAAATATCCCTTAGCACTTCTTAGGAAATAACACTAAATATATTCTCTTCCTTTTCCCCACTCTTCATTCACTAGACACTCTGAGCTTCATTGTGCAAAAAATAACCTAGAAGCCATTTTTTTTTAAGAAAAACTCTTTCATTATTTGATTTATAAAATATCTTGGGATGACAAACTAGTCACGACAATGTAAAGTACAGCACAGAGAATACAGTCAATAATGTTGTAACCATTAATATGTATAATACCAGGTGGGTATTAGACCAATTGGAGCAATCACTGAATAAATTATATAAATGTCTAACCACTATGCTGTACACCTCAGACAGTTGATATCTAAGACTATATGATCAAGTGTATGAGATAATAAGGCTATACTGTTTTCAATTCAGCTTCTAAATTAAAAATATCATAATACTTCTCTCACAAAGTTTTGTGTTTTTGTTTTGTTTTTTTAAAGATTTGATTGTTTGAGAGGTGAGTGAGAAAGAGAAAAGGGGGAGACCCAGTACAGTCTCCACAACTGCCCTGTATCATTAGCTGTGACATAGTTACACTCCATACAGGTGGATGTGGGGCCATAAGGGGTGGGAACCGAACCAGGGCCAGTCCAGCATGAGTTTGCACAGGCCAGGTCTGGGACTCGATCCCCAGACCTCACAGCTGCAAGGCAAGCCCCTCAATCTGTTGAGCTATCTTGGCATCCCCCCAAAAAAATGTTATTTATTTTGTCACAATTTCTCTCTTGTCAATTTCTTGTCACAATTTATCTCAATAGACTTACTAAAGGAGATTTCAAAAATTAGCAAAAATCTTTGTCAGGACACTAGGGCTAACCTCACCGGTTCACTATTTTATTATGTTGATATAGCTATATTTATATTGATATAGCTATAGATCCATTCATTCAGGGATGAGTGGTCTTGATGCATACATAGTCTAGTCTCTCATCCCTTCTGACAGTTTTTTCAAAATGGAAAAATAAGTTGTTTTGTTTCTACTGGGACATGAAAGTATCATTCAGTTTCAATTACTATCCTGAGTATGAATAATACTGCTAACTGCTCCAAATTCCACAGAAGAAAATGTAAGTTTAGGAACTTTAACTGGGAATTAGTTATTAGTGAAAAGGACAACAAAAGACCCAGAACAGTGGAGAATTTGATCAGATGTAAAATTACAAATCCACTATTGGTAAAGTACAACACAACTGGGAAAATTGTCTTATTCTAGTTCTCTGTGAGAGAAAGTGTCAACTTCTGCTGTATGTTCAGGATAGTTTCAACAAAAATCATAAAATACTATGAAAAAAACCAAAAACACCCGAAAACTAATTTTCCAAAATCCTTTGAGCTATTTACATAAAAACTTAGGCAGCTTTCTGTGCATGGCATTAAACTCATCTGCTTCATTTATTTGATTCTAATCAGTTTGCTTATATTGTTATAACTGTGTTTTCATGTCTTGGTGTTCACTGGTGGGATGTGCAGCCCCATGGCAGCCAACTCGCTCTCTTCTCCCTCACCAATGACCCTGAGTCGAAATAATCTGCTGCCACCTATTGGCACAGCTGATGTGGAACACTTGAGCAATGTGGGACCACAAAGGCAAAAGGTATGTCTTTCCTATTGCCTTTCCATGTGCTTATAAAATTTAATGGGCAGTAACTCTACAGAATCTGTTATCTGGTCTTAAGTTATACTATATTTTTTCAAAATTACATACTGAATTCTATTTTATGACAATTAGAGGTGCGTGGCCTGCAGTTACCTGTTAGAGTTGATACAGGACATGCACAGCTAGCTCCACTACAAATTGTTTTACCTGCTTCTATAATTGTGTCTCCTCCACAGAAAAGCCATGGTGATACCAGTAGAGCTCGAAGTGCGGTGATAGATGAGCCTAACCATCAGAAGCCCCAGGAAAGGCTCCTTTTACCTGACTTTTTCTCCAGGCCCAGCACTACTCAGTCATTTCTGGTAGAGTGACGTATTCCCTCTATGGTCTTGATAGTTGGGGGTAAAAAGTGAAAGAAAAAATACTAGTTTGGCAGGCTTAAGACTGTTTACATTGTGGCTTTATCAATTCTATAAAAACTGAGGTTCTAACAATGAAAATATTGTTTAAGAACATTTTGTTGAAATTCTAAATGGACTCTGCCACATATTAACTTGTAGAAAGAATAAGGTAAATTGCAAATTAAGCCTGAAACATTATTAGAAGTCATAAATGACAAAACTGAAGCTGTCCTTCTGGCACATCACAAGAAGGCAGGGTTCTCTGGAAAAGACATTAATGCTGGTCAAAATAGAAGGCAGCAGGAAAAGCAAAGACCATAAATGAGATGGACTGACTATGAAAGAAGCCATAGGCGTGAGTCTATGGGGCTGTTGAGGACAGGTCATGGTGGACATGACTCATTCTTAGGGTCTTCAGGAGTCAGCCAACTCAGTGGCATGTCACACACATAAAATGCCTTATACATAAATTACAAATTCTAAATAATTTAAAGTTGATATTTCTGAGAATAAACAACAACAAAGTTAAACCCCAGTGCATATCAGATCAGCACGTCTTTCTCTAATGCTATCATGGAGTTAGTTATACCAAATGTGGACTGCATGGTAAATGGGCAAATTAGGACATTCATTTTTTTATTGTTTAAGATGCTGACATTGCCTTACCATTTAACCTCTTTACTTTTAAGCAAGTAATAAGAAAAAACCTCATTGGGAGACTGGAGGTCATGCACTGACTGAACTTGTCCAATTATAGGCCAGGAGCTGAGCCCAACCTCATTTTGGTTTGTGTCAAGAGGGCTTAGAAAGCCTGGGGCCATACTTAGTGCTCAGGAATCAGGGGCTGAATAACCTATACCAGTTTTCAGTATGGTGGTATTTGCAGCCCACTTATCCCACCTCATAAATAAGCACCATAGGAGCTTTCCCCAATTAGAATAGTGAGAATAAACAAATGGGACACTATTAAGTTTCCTAGGGCTGCTGTAACAAATTACTGCAAACTGTTGGCCTAAAACAACAGAAGCCTTTTCTGTTTCAGAGTCTGTAAGTCTAAAACCAGGTATCCGCAGAGCCATATACCCTCTAGACTCTAGGGAAGAATCTTTTCTTGGCTCTTCCCAGCTTCTGGTGGCTGCCAGCAGTCCCTGGATTCCTCAGCTTGCACAACTCCAATTTCTGCCTGTCTTCAAATGGCCTTCTTCCCTTGTGTCTGTCCCTTATACATGTATCAGTCATTGAATTTAGGACCCACTCTAATGCAGCATGACCACATCATAGCTTGATCACATCTGCACAGATCCTACTTCCAGATAAAGCCCCATTCAGGTTCCAGGTGGATATCAATTTTGGGGGTACACTAACCCAACAGACTTCAAGAGGTCTGATTTAGGGCAAGATTCACCCAAAATATGGGCAAAAACATTTCAAAGTTTCTTCTTTATCATAATTGTAACAGAAGTAAAAATTTCTTAGCTGTTTCTCTCCCAACTTGCTGTCATGAAAAGGGAGATGAACTAGTAACTCAGCTTAATGTAACTAAGAGCTATAGACCTGAGTCTTGGGCCTGCCACTGCCAGACTTATACTCTGCTCCTTGGTGTTCTCATCTAGAGTGGGAGTCCTCAAACTACAGTTTACGGACCATTCCGCTTACTACCCGTTTTTGTAAAATAGTTTTATTAAGGCAGAACCATCACCCTCATTCATGTGCTGTCTATGACTGTTTTCTACTACAGTAGCAGAGCTGTGTAGTTACAATGGCAGTATGTACCACAAAGCCTAAAATATTTACCGTACTTTCCAGCGTATAAGACGACCGGGCGTATAAGACGACCCCCTAATTTTACAGTTAAAACATAGTAGTTTAGGCCTATATTCGCTGTATAAGACTACAGCCTCGTAAGTGGCTATACGGTATTGTAATATCTGGTCCTCTACAAATAAGAAGTTTGCTAACCCTTGATCAAAAACACGGGGCTTCACTAGAAAAAAAAATTCCTAAAACCTCTTGATTCTAGTACTATAAGAGGGAACTGAGAGTGGTGTTTTATATTCCAGAAGCACCAGCAAAATGGCATTGATAGCTTTGAATGTTTTGCATTTAAATATTTTAGGGTTTGACTAAAATATTTAATATTTTAGTCATACCCTAAAATATTTAAATTCCTTGAGGTGATTTTGAAATGCTTGAGTTTCACAATGAGTTACATTTCAAGTATGGAAGTAGTCACAGGTGTTTCAATGCTGCTGGAAAAGGCTGGATTGGCAGATGATGCCATTTACATTGTTATCCAATTTCAAGTTCTTTCCCCTTGTAACCCTAATGTACTTGGGAGATACTGCATTGTAAGAAGTGTCTCAGGGAAACCAGGATGGCTCAGCAGGTTGTGTTCACTTTGCAGCCCTGGGGACCGAGGATTGAATCCCGGCCCATGCGGACCCACATGCTGAAATGGGGTGTGCTTCCCATGCATGCGCGTCCCATTTGGCTCTCACCCCCTGGGTTGGTCCCTGACTTGAGAGGGCGTGCCTTCCATGCTGGAGGCCCCCATCCGTTTCCACCCTGTGTGGTCCCCACCTGTGAGGAACGAAACCATGTTGAAAACTGGTTAACATACAACTATGGAGACTGCTCAGGGCCTTCCCTCTTGTGTCTCTGTTAAAAATAAAATAAAAAAGTAAATCTTTAAAAAAGAAGTGTCTCACCTTTTCTATTTTTCAGCCAGACTCACAGTACCGTCATTCATGCGCTGAGTATCCGCACCCGACAGGACCTGGTAGGGGATCTGCAGGGACAGGTGTGCCATGGCTCTTAGAAATATGTGGCTATGTTAAGACTGTCTTTGTCTTATTTTTCATTTCTACGCTTATTTTTCTTCCTCCAGATTTTATTGTTTTCTTACATCTTTGTAAATCACCTCAAATTCATTTTGGAAGATGGGATATAATAAAAAGATAAAGGAGAGCTCTATTGCTAAGAGCCAAAAAGTTCTAGATTTGTTTTCTCATATGTAAATCAACTTCTCATCATTGGCAAATAGCACTTTTTTTCATCTAAAAAATTTCAGCCAAATAAGTCATTTTCAGAACATTCAAACATTGCATTAATGTTATCATGTAGACAAAAAATCCATATTGCTATAGATTAAACTGCTTTAGTCAGTTAACCTGCTTGGCCAAAGCAAGACCAAAGTTGTAAAATGTCAAGATATGCTCAATCTGAGTCTATCCATTTTTTATTTCTAAGTTATATTCTATAGCTTCTATTTTCATAGGAGTAATAGAAGAGAATTTAAGGATATCTTAATCCTTCCTATAGTGGTCTTCTCACCATGAATGTGGTCATTTTCATTATGTTGTCGGTGAAATGAAAATTACTAGGCAGCTGATATATTTCCTGTTAATGATTAATCAATAGTACACTAAAATTAATCTGCCTCCAAACCTTGTGTAGTCTAAGTAAATTATTTTATTCAGTTCCTAGTAGCAGTTTGGTAGTCTTTATATGATTTCCATGGATTCTGTTCTCAGATTAATCCTCATAGAGAAGAAATTCTGCCTCTGAGCTAGTGACTACATTCGGCCATGTTTGATGTTGATGGTCAGGTATAACTAGGGCAACATTTAGTTAACTGAAAGACATTTTAGTCCTTTTAATTAGTGGGCTCTTCTCTAAAACTATGTTACCACCTTCAAATCTTAACTCTAGACTTGTGTTTACATAAAATGTGCAAGACTTTTATTGCCTTGGGTAAATATATACTTTACTTCTTAGTCCCAGTCTCCAAATGTAAACAATCAGTCCAGCTGATTATTAGAGCAAAAATGCCTGTAGGTGTGAATTTGAGATTAGCAAATCTAGAATGTTTACTGTTACTGTATCATTTTTGTTGGACAGGTCCTCAGTTATATGCATCTACAAAACCTCAAAACAGAGGTGGACCAATCTCTAGAACCAGGCAGGGACCATAAAGCAAATGGGAAGAACCTGATTCAGGCTGCAGGGAACACGTGGGAAGAGTTCATGAAGCAGTGTCCATTCAAGAAGGTATACAAGAAACAACTTGAAACCATTCATGAAGAGATATTTTTTGGTACAACTGACTGAGAAAACAACAGAGAATCTGCCAAAGATTGCATGAGTACTGTTTCTCCACACTCTTTTCTCTCATCATAAGTTAACTTACTCCACTGGACAGTAAAGTTTGTACTCAAACTTATGTAACGAATAATTACCCCCAATTTACTGCTCATGTTGTCTGTTACCAGTAAATTCAATTACTGTGGGATTCTGAGACTATACATACACAAAAAGCAGCAAATGATTGGTAACATTGTTATCACTGGTTTTGGAAAACTTATGCTTGTATTCATTTATGGAGTTAAGACTCGGTTTTAAGTCATTTTTAGGAGACAGCGCTGTCAAAAATCTGAGATACTCATTAAATAAGTGTCATTCTTAAAGCTTTTTCTTCAGATGTTCAATCCTATAGGCAAATATGGAAGGAGTAACTAGACATAAATGTTGAACAATGGTACAAAGTAACATAATATACCATAATGCATATATTTTTTTCAGCTAGGACAGCTCCTTACAATGCCTGCTTGATACCAGGTTATTCTTTTCTTCTTTAAGTACTTTTTAATGGTCTTTTTCCAAATATTAAACTCAACTTGCCAGATTTTCTCCTGCAGTTCTAAGAAGTCAATTAAAAATGTTACAGAATCTTTCTATCAGTGAACCAGCAAGATGCAATTCTATAAAATTTTAAACACCCAGGCTATTAGTCCAGTATGAACATATCAGCAGAAGTAGAGAACTTCAGCATTCTCTTGATTTTGCCATGGATCTTTCCCTGAGTACATTCTTGAATGCAGCAATGGTTTTAACGATGGCTTAAATTTATTTAAATTTCACTGAACTTTAATTTTGATAAGCATCTTATTGTTAACTTTCAGAGTGGATAAATTCAAATGATCATAAATTGGGGTAACTTTTTACTATATCAAAGTGTTCTAATGCTATCATATGAAGACAGATACCTCAAACAATCTGATTATTACATTTTTAATAATTAAAGGCTGTATTTTAACCTGTTTGCAATCATAAACTGAAAATGTGTCATGTGCTTACCTCAGATAAATTATGATACATGAATCCCAGTAACAGGTATTACACCTAGAGTATTAAATATATTAGTCTACAAAACAGAGATTTTAAGTTGAACAGTCCCTAAAAGCTCCATATATTCTAATACGTACTAATTCTACTAAATATGTGAAAATCTCTCTACTGTTCTCACAAATCAATACTATGAGTGCATAATAGCAAACCACTAGATCAAGATGGCTTGCCTTTCAAAGTCAGAGTTGAGGGGAAGCTGGGATGGCTCAGTGGGTTAAGAGCTCACTTTGCAGCGTCAGAGACCGAGGATCGAATCCCGGCCCCAGCCCGTGCGGACCCATATGCTGAACTGGGGAGTTTCCCCCAGTTCAGTTCTCTCTCTGTCTCCGTATCTCTATCTCTCTCTCTCCCTCTGTCAAAAACAAAACAAAAAATATATACAAAGTCAGAGTTGAGTCAGAAAGAGCCTCTATGAAGTAATTACCCAAACTCTTTCATAGATAAGAAAACAAGTTCAGACAAGCTAAGTGATCTGCCTAAGGGCACTCGGCAGTTACATGGCAAGACAACTTCTTTATGCTAGACCCAGCTATGTACTATTAACGCTGACTATGACATTTTTTCTTCTGTGCTCTCTATCCTAAACACAATTTACAATTATTTTTTCTAGATCATATTTTAAATCAGTCATTTAAAATTTGAGTCATTTTTTTTTTACTTGTTTATTCAATCATGTGTAAGTCTTATAACGATGCTTAAAATCATGTGAACACCTATTTGGCCTATACTTCAGAGTACAAAACCTGGGTGAGTAAAACAAAAAGGAGGGTCTGCTTGACGGCATGAAGAAAGCAAACTGTCAAGTATTTGGTAGACAGATGTCCAGCATGTGTTTTGAAACATGCACATCACTGTGAAAACTCTGCAGTTCACTCCTGTGTGGCAATGGAAGTATGGACAGACCACCATTCTAGATAGTTTCTTGTACAGAAGATCCACAGAAACAAATGCTGTTAGGAACTATGCCAACCTCCTCCTCTTCCCTCAATGATCACCACCAATTTCTTCATATGGGGACTTCACAGAATGTCAGAGGACTTCTAGGATATATAGTATGTACTAAGATCAGATTGAGAGATTCTAGTTTGCATAGTCAATCTGAACAATTTAGGCAGGAAAGACAACTTTTCTTAAGGGTTGTATCAACTTTTATCTTCAAATTTTGACTGTACCTTGCCTACAATGGGCACCAATTAATACCTAAGGGCTGTTGAAGAGAAAAATTCCATTATTTCTTCTCTTTCTTGAGAGCTGTTTTTTTCCCTCCTCGATTGGAAGGTTTGCAGTACTTTGCTTCCATCTGTGCCAGAAAATTGTCCATTTCCTTTTGCCGATCCTTCTGTCTGCTCTGTTTAAGAGTTAAAACACAAGCTTTCAAAATACAAGATTATCCATAGAGACAAAAGTACTTACGTAGTGATTGCCAGGGGCTAATGGGAAAGGAGAATGGGGAGGGAAAGGTAATGGGGTTTCTTTTCAGGGTGATGAAATGTTCTGGAATTAGATAGTGCTGATGGTTGTACAACTTGAAGAATATACTAAAAACCAATTACTTGCACACTTTATTTTTTTTTAAGATTTTTATTTTTATTGTTTTTGACAGAGGGAGAGAGATACAGAGACAGAGAGAAAGGGGAGGGCCCAGAACAGTCTCCATCACTGCATATCATTGGTTTTTCCACATAGTTTCATTCCACAGGTGGGCACAGGGCTGCACAGGGCAGGAACCGGGGTGGGGTCTCACCCCAGTGAGAACCGAACTGGGGTCACTCCCCAGTTCAGCATATGGGTCCACATGGGCCAGGGCCAGGATTCAATCCTCGGTCCCCAGGGCTGCAAAATGAGCACTCAACCCACTGAGCCATCCCAGCTTCCTGTTTTTTTACTTATTTTTTTTAAAGATTTTTATTTTTATTGTTTTTGACAGAGGGAGAGAGGGAGAGACATACAGAGAGAAGGGGGAGGGCTACTTGCACACTTTAAAAAGATGAATATATGGTATGTGAATTATGTCCTAAAAGAAAAAACAAAATACCCACAATACTACATATAATCCAAAGAAAACATTAGCAGTAGGAATCAGAACATGAAAGAAATGGCAGCAACCTTCATAGACACCCTGTCAAGTTTACCTGAATGAGTGCTTTCAAGTTATCTGCTCCTTCATCAAGTCCCAACTCCTTCCTGCTCATTTCTGCTTCTTTAGCCTCTTCCTGAGCCTAAAAGAGAAACATAAGAATCCATGACAACCAAGCAAATGCTAAAAATATAACCTTTTCTAAAACTAAACCTGTAAGACCCTTTCAATTTGAGGATTATGTACATGAAAAGGATAAAACTGACATAAATATGTCATTCAATAAAAGACAAAAATGCTAAGAGCCAGCACTATATCCTGATTCCAATTAGCATTTCTGAGTTTTCCCCATTTCTACTTGCTATAGGTAGCAAGAAGTTTGGTATTAATAAACCACATGGTTACAGAAAGGAAAACAAAATGTTAGAAGAGCTAAGAAAGGTCATTTAACCAAGGATGCCTTCAAAAATATTGCCAGGATATAAGTACTTCAGATTCCTCCACTGGAAACCCAATTTACTACATGTGACCAGTGGTGGCCTTGAAAGCAACCCTGTTTTAAAATTTCCCCTGAGTCAGAATAACTCTAACAAATTCAGTTCTTAACCTTTCTTTACCTGATTTCAAAGCCACCTTCTTTAGACAAATTTTTCTAGGGCACTGGTGCCAAAATACCACAAGAATACTGTGGGAATTGTTAGTAAGTTCGTTTTTTCCTTCTGGGCAACAGTTAAAACTATTAAGAGGCCCCATCCTCAGTGAATCTTCTAAATAGCAATACAGTGTTCCCTCGCCACTTCGCGCTTCATGTTTTGCGGCTTCAGTGCTTCGCGGGTTTTCCCAAAATATTCATCAAAAACTAAAAATGAAAAAATACAACCATGTCGGCAGCCACATTGCAGAAAGGAGAGTTGTTTCATGTTGAAGGAAAAGAAAAAACAAAGACAACAACTACCCATCACCATGTTTCTCTCCAAGGTAAAGCCCCCGGCTCTACCGTCAGCGCCTCCAGCAGAAGAGTCTCCGAGTGAGCCTAAAGCTTCTACGAGTCAAGTGAGAGCCTCTCCTCCGCCACCCACACAAGACTCTTCGCCTCTCTCAGAAAGCAATGTTGATTAAT
>PVKE010038638.1:0-15360 GCA_004027555.1 Craseonycteris thonglongyai
TATAATAGACCGCCTCTCTGACTCTGGCCAATCTGAGCAGGCTTTTTACTAGAACACAGTGTAGCTTCGGGTACAGAACATGTATAATTTGCATGCATAAAAAGCCTGCTTGGATTGGCTGAGTTAGAGAGGCGGTCCGAGCAGCCTTGCAGTGATTGGTGCGGGATCGGGTTGGAAAATTCGTTTAGCGGCATATCCAGACGATTTTCGGGATCGAGTTGGAAAATTCGTTTAGCGGCATATAGAGACGTTTTTTGGGATATACTCGGCGTATAAGACAACCCCCGATTTTCGGTTGACTTTTGTTTGTTTCAAAAGTCGTTTTATACGCCGGAAAATACGGTACTTACTTAACATTTTTAATAAGAAAAATAGGATCCTTTATTTTTCTCTTTTCTTAAAAAGGTCAATTTTCAAGTTAATAAGTAGTATTCTAACAAATTTTATCATAATCAGTTTCTAAAATATTATTTCTTACAGATTTGATCAGGTGTTTTAATCCATTACAGTCTTTATACAGATGTACCTCATTTTATTGTGCTTTACTTTGTTGCTCGTTGCACATATTAAGATTTTTACAAATTGAAAGTTTGTGGCACCCTGTGTTGAGCAAGTCTATGGGCAGCATTTTTCTAACAGGCTCTAACTATGGTTAGAAGTTTTTAGCAATAAAGTATTTTTTAATGAAGATATGTACATTGTTTTAGACATAGTACTATAAGACTACACTATAGTTTAAAGATAACTTTCTATGTACTAGGAAAACAAAAACTTCATATGACTTACTTTATTCCAACATTCGCTTTATTGCAGAGGTCTGGGACCAAACTGACAACGTCCCTGAGGTATGTTTATATGATCTGATGCTCAGTTTAATGCAATTTAGGCTAGTGGGAGTCCCATCAAATTGGCTCCTACAGTTTTTAGATATGGAGCCCTATGATGATCTTATATATTTCCTGCCTCAGACCTGGTATCAGTCATTTCATCAAAGAGTGTTAATTCCTTTTAGTGAGAAGTAATATTTAGAGACTACAATCTGGACCCTATAAGTATTCTTTGCTAGTATGTTGATATTGCTTTTAGGACTTTCCAATGGACAGAAAGAGAATATATACATATTTTAATGAAAAAAATTTGAGTGTATATAGATGTTCTTTAATCAAGTATAAAATTAGATGGTTTATACTTCTATTGTGTGTGTGTGTGTGTGTGTGTGTGTGTGTGTGTAATTCCTTTAATGCTGGATGGATGGATGGATGGATGGATGGATGGACAGATGGATAGATAGATTGATAGATAATAGGTAAGAATGAAAGTGGTTTCCTCTCCCAGGTTGTAAAACCAAATTCATCTATGTTTTTAAGTATGTTTATCATTTTATATTTGAGATCACTGATTTACTTAAAATTTATTGTAGTATACAATACTTTAAGGCCTGACAATTAAATTTGCAAAGTTGCCACCTTGCACTTAAGTTGGCAGCATTTTATGAGCAACTTGGTAAGGTTCCATTGCCTTAGTATATCGGTGTCTCACAGTGTCTTTCTGAGTGGCTTTCATTATTGTTGTGTGTGTTTGTGTGCTGTTGTGAGAATGTCAGAATTTGAATTAGAGCAACAAATAAACATTAATTTTTTTGTTAAAGTTGGCAAGAGTGGAAGTGAAATCAGAAACATGTTAGTGCAAATTGATGGGGAAAATGCCATGAAGAAAATGGTAGTGTACAAATAGATTACATGTTTTTTTTTCTGAGGGGGGAGAGGGCAACATTAATGAAGAGAGGTCAGGTGGCCAGTAACAAGCAGAACTGATGAAAACATTGCAAAATTTCATCAAATTGTGTGTCAAAGTCATCCGCTGACTGTGTGAAGCATAGCAGACCAAGGAAACATTGACAGAGAAACAGAAAAATCTTCACTGAAAATCTTGGCATGAGAAAGATGTGTTCAAAAATGGTCCCAAAGGAGCTTACCAATGAACAAAAGCAAAGGAAAATTGAAATTTGCCAATACCTTTTGCAGAGGCAAGATGATGTTTTGGGCAGCATTATCACTGGTGATGAAACATGGGTGTACCAATAAGACCCTGAAACAAAGCCCCACAGTGCACTGTGGAAGTCAGCCAATTATCTGTGACTAAAACAGATCTGTCAGTCCAAATCAAAAGTCAAAACAATGTTGTTAACCTCTTTTGATATTGGAGGTATTGTTCATTATGAATTTGGACCAAACTGGACAAATAGTCAAGTAAGTCGATTATGGGGAAGTGTTGAAAAGCTGCATGAAACAGTTAGATGAAAGCTATCTGAACTTCCCACCAACAACTCATGGCTCTTTCATCACAAGAATGCACCAGCTCACATTGCACTGCCTGTGAGAGAATTTTTAGCCAGTAAACAAATAACTATTGGAACACCTTTCCTACTCACCTGATCTGCATGCCCCACCCCCTGTTGACTTTTTTCTTTACCCAAAGATAAAGGAAATATTAAAAGGAAGATATTTTGATGACAGTTAGGACATCAAGGGTAATTTGACGATGGCTCTAATGACCATTCCAGAAAAAGAGTTGTAAAATTGCTCTGAAGTGGGAAGTAGGTACTGAAGTCAGTGCATATCTCTCCAAGGTGAGTATTTCAAAGGTGACCATAGTGCTATTTAGCAATAAGGTATGTAGCACTTTTTCTAGGATGAGTTCGCAAACTTAATTCTCTAATCTTGCATGACATAAACTTTTGTGATTAAATTGGAGATGTTATGCCTATTTACTTAGTGCATACTGAAGACTTACGTTATTTCTAATAGTTGCCTTAAAATGCTCATATATACTTAGTCCATTCTTTTATTGATAGCGTCTACCACTTTTTTAATGCAACAATAATGAAATTAGCTGATAACTTCCTCTTCATTGTTTTCTTTCTTTCCCTCAGAATTTAATTAGCTATGATAATCTCTTACACCAATTTACATTTCATGGGGAAGTGAACTTGTATTTGCTATACACTCTGACTTTCTTACTATCTGTTAGATGGGTTTTTGTTTTTGGTCACAGAATGTATTTATACTCTTTTTAGTCATGTGATTCCCCATTGATTGCTGTTAGCTTTATAGTTTTATGCATTCCATTTATTTTAGTCATAGTTTTACAATTATATAGTTAAAATGCTGGAACTTTCCCTGAATTCATGGTGGGTTCATTCTCTAGTAAATTACCAGAAATAGATTTTGGGTTCAGTATTCCCAGTGCTCTTGCAAATTCATAAGAGTATAATTGAAAATCAGTTTGGCTTGATTTAAAATCCCAAACCCACACTTTTTCCTGACTATTTATGAGTATATCTCCATTGTCTTATGTTATAAAGTGTTGCTATAAAGTTTGTTGCCAACCTAATTATCTTTCCCTCACACCCAATTTGGTCTTTTGGCCTGGAAGCTCAAGAATTCTTTCTTTAACTCTAAGCCCAGCAGTTTTACTAGAAGTTGTCTCAGTGTTAACTATTCTCAAATAATTTTCTCAACTGTATGATACACCATTGTAAATATGTAGATTCAAGCCTTTTATTTTTCAGGATTATATGAATTATAATATTTGTGAAATTATTTTTTCATCTTAGGATCATCTATTGCAGGGGTGTCAAACTCAATTAAAACACGGGCCATTTGGTGCAACAGGCAAGATTCATGTGGGCCACATCACATTTACAAATGTCGCAGGAACTGAGTTAGCATGTTTATACACGCCCCCAGGCCCCCAGGAAAGGCATTGGGCCACGTGTATACTCGTCTTCAGTAGTAAAAGGGTTAACAAGGGAATTGTGTGTATGGTATTGTCTCAATCTCCCCTAAGCGCTATTTTCTTCATTACAATTTTTTCTATTTTTATTTTATTTCAGAGCATCATGGGCCACAAAAATTACCTTGGGGCTGGGGAAGCCAGGATGGCTTAGTGGGTTAAGCTCTCACTTTGCAGTGCCAGGGACCAAGGATCGAATCCTGGCCCCGGCCCGTGTGGAACCATGTGCTGAACTGGGAGCTCCACCAGTTCAGTTCTCTCTCTCTCTCTCTCTCTCTCTCTGTCAAAAATAAATAAAAATATATTAAAAAAAAAATTACCTTGGGGGGCCGCATGTGGCCAGTTTGCCACATGCAAACTTCATGGCTGCCAGTTTGACACCCCTGATGTATTGTATCTATATTATATATTTTTTGTCTTCTATATCCATTCATCTACGTATCTATCAAATCAATTCATCTTTATATACATACCTTTATTTTCTGTTCATTATTTTTCCTCCTTTTTATTTTTTTAATGCTTTACCTTCTATGAAATCTCTTTATCAAGTTTACTGTAGTTGAGCTATCTTTACAAAAAATACATCCCCCCTCCAGCTCCCTGCCTCATTCTGTACTTAGTTCTGGAAGCTCTATTTTCAAATTCTCCTCTTACTTAGTTATCTCATTTTTGAGATTTTATTTGATTTATACATTTAATTAATCACTTTAGATTTTACTTAATTTATATTTAATCTTTTCTTCTGCATGTTGTGATACTGTTTAGTTTTAATTTATAATGAGACTTTTAGTAGATCTTCATGTTTTTGTATTTATATTAAGCTAATTTTCTCCTTTTTTTCTTTCAATATCTTTATATGAGAGTTGATCACTATCCATTTCTGTTACATGAATTGGTTTGGGTTTTCTTGTACTTTTAGGGGTTATTCCTGTGGTGGAAAGTGGGTCAAGGTAAGTTCACTTTTTGATAGCTCTCTTTCATTATAGCCATATAGTATTAAAAATATGACTTTGTGTGTATGTGTGTAGAAAAGTTCATAATTTTAAGAAATGCCTCCTTGGTTCCCTCTTCGCATATACTAACCAGAATCTGAAACTTCTTTCTTGTTCATTCCTAGGAGTTTTGCCTCACTTTATTTGCTATCTATTTAAAGAGATTTCTTTATATCCCCTTGGGTCCCTGTCCTTCCATAAAAGAGTTTTTATTAAATAATTTTAATATTCTTTATGGGTAGATTTAACTAGTGCCCTCTAACATTCCTTATTTTGGAATTAACTCACCCTGAAATTGGAGCCATAGTCTCCTTATTCAACTTCCATGGATTATTCTTAGATTTACCGGTATATGGTTAAGGATTCCAAAAATAGTTTTCTCCCCTTCTGTGTGTGAATTTTTTGTTGTTGTTTATTTCCAGTTACTTATTGTTCATGAGCTCTTAGAACTGTGAGAGCCTGTTGATCTCTATCCTACACTATCTTGGTGCTGCACAGGTCATGTTACTGGTGGTGGTTTGACACCACCAATGTGGATTTCTAGAAGTTGATGGAAACATTGTGTCACTAGATTTCTTCCAGATGTCCGTTTTTTTGTTTGTTTGTTTGTTTATCCCACTATCCAGGTTATTTATTGCTTCACAGGAAAAGATCAGATTGATTTAAAGAGTATGCTAATAAGTGTTGTTTTTTTTTAAATATACTATCTGCACTCTTAATCGATAGCTTCTCCATTTTCAGAATTTGATATGATGCTAATACTATACTAAAATAATCTTGGTCTTTAAAAGAAATAGAAAAGTAGATCTTCATTGTCATTATAAAGAAGAACAAAATTTTCAGTAGAAAATGTAAACACGTAATGCGATGCATAGGTGGTGATGTGATTTGGACTTGTACCTCTGGAAACTGTCTAATTGTTACCAATCAATGTCACCTCAATAAATTTAACAATAAAAAAAAAGTAATATTCTCATGAAACCCATGATAATGGTTTTTTGTTTTGTTGTTGTTTTTTATAATATGAGTATTTGATAAGGTGATTGTCAATCAAACATGTGAAAATGGTAGATGTAAATATTTAAATGACCCTGTGGATATAAAGTTCAACAGGAGTCAACATATTAGCCTTAGTTTCTTTTTTGGAGTTAAAAAATTGTTTTTGATTAAAAAAAGAATCTCAATGCAGTCTGTACTAAGGCTGAAAGTCAGCAGTGTGGGTAAATTTGACTAAGGATCTTTAAAAAATAATTCTTACTAAATTGCTATCATACGGTATGTGAAACACACCCTAAATTGACTCCTACTGAGTCACATCTTTGTGGCAAAAGTCATTCCCTTGATTAGGTTACATTATATTGCAAAGGAGATAGAATGGTGCTCCTATGATTATGTTATGCTGTGTAAGATTTTGTATTTTTATTAGCAGGATGGAGTCAGAGTCTTTTCTGCTGGCCTTTAAGAAGAAAATAGGTTGTGAATTGCCTGTGGAGAGGGCCACGTAGCAGAAAGCTATGGAAACAAAGGTGTCTATAAATAGCCACAAGGAAATAAAATTCTTCTAATAACTTGAATGAGCCTGGATATAGTCTTACTTGGTTGAGCCTTCAGATCAGAACCTGGGAAAACCTGAGTGGAGGACTTATCTAAACTGTTGTTTGTGACCCCTGACTCACAGAAATTGTGAGCTAATAGACTTGTGTTGTTTTATGCTAATAAGCTTTTGGTAATTTATTGTGTACCAATAGAAAACAAGTACAGCATTGCAAAGAGGAAAAGTAAAGGCAGAAGAAGGGGAAGGAAAGAGGAGGAGGAGACACATTGAGGTGGCTGTGTAGACTATGTGATCTCACTAAGTGCTAGAAACTCTCAAATGCAGTGCCTTTTCTCCAGATACATCAGAAAATGATAATGAACTTTCTAAATTAACATTACTTATTAAGTGAATTATTTTCTTAGTGATTGACAGATCTTGTGTGTAATATATTTTTGCTTCCAAATTATTTTTAGCAATGTTTAGAACCTTAAAATTGTGTGTGTGTGTGTGTGTGTGTGTGTGTGTAGATAAGGGCATATATTTAATTCTCTATTATATATTTTTTATTATATATGAAATATATAATGTAAGATATAAATATAATAGTATATATTACTGCATATAATATACAACATATACCATATTATATCTAATATATCTTATGCAACGTTATATGCATGTGCACACACACACACACAGACACACACCTCTAATATACGCACACAGATAATTTAATCTGAAGTTATTTGACATTCAGTTCCCTTGTGGCTTATAATAAACATTTCCCTCTTTATGTAGTTTATTAATTATTTTAGAAAAAAAATAAATGAAAAAATTCAAAATAAAGACTGGTAGTAAAAAATGTATAGCGAAATGCATGAAAATTCATGTACCATACTGATGCTTTTCATATAGTTGTATTTCTACTTTTTTTATGCTCCTTGATTATATAGTATCAAATACAATAAAGTACATCCTCGATAATAAAGTATGTATTGCTATTTTAAATAAAACCAGTGACTCAACCTGGCCAAATAAAAAAACAAAACCACGGTAAAAACCTCAAAATATGATGATAAATAGTATTTAAAAATTTTTTTTTGTTTGGAAAATATATTTTACTATAACTTTGGATCCTGGAAATCCTATGATAAGTCTTGGTGCTGAACTACTGTATGGCAAGATCCAGCCATTATTGAGCCTCACAAATATTTAAAGACTAAAATAAAAATAAAAATAACAAGTAAGATAATTGTAGCATCTTAAAATTGGATGATACCTTAAAAATTTTTTCTGTTCTTATAACATTTCATAGATAAAGAATTTCAGGTTAAGTTATTCATCCAAGATACCACAGTGGCAATGTGGCCAAAGTAGGATTTGAAACTCTCCTGATTCATTTGTATTTCACTGTTCTTTCCTTTATTCTATAGTGCCTCTATATCAACCAGTAGATCTCACATAAATATTTACACTGATAGATATTTGTTCAGTGGCTTTTCTATGTATTATATCATAAAATCCTTATAAAGTCAACCCTATTATTATCTACATTTTATAGGAAACTGAGGCTATTTGAATCTCTGTAATTTTTTAATGTCGCATCATGCATAAGTAGAAAAATGAACGTTCAATTCTAGCTTGTCTGACTCCGGAACCAGGAGTATTTATATTCACCAGGGTTCTAGCAGTCAGCACTCTGTTCTTCGCTTTATCCCAATTAAGTGAGGGACATACCCTCATTATTCTCATGAACCTTATAACTTTTGCAAATAGAAAGGATGTTACTCCCTCAAATATATAGAACTCCTGATTGAATTTAAACAAGCCATTTTAAATGAGTAAATCAACCAGAATTGGTGGTATTTCTAAACTCATGTGGTTTAGGGTGAGGAGGAGTCAAAGTCTAGGCTGACTAAGGCTTGCTCTTCATGATAAAAACAAAATAAATGAAACAAAATAGAAACAGCAAATCAAAAGAAAAACAAAAAAGTGATTGGACACACAGGGGGAGCCAAGATAGTGGAATGGGTGAATACTGTGCCTACTTTGCCTTGTGAACACATTAATATTACAACTAAATTATAGAACAACCAACCTGGAGAACCACCTGAAGTCTAGCTGAACAGAAGTTTTAAAACTAAGAATACAAAGAAGAGGCCACGTTGAGACTGGCAGAAGGAGCAGAGACGCAAAACGGGCTACCCACAAACCTTCATGTGAGAGGTGAGAATCAGGAGAGATATCTTTGACACACAAGTTTCCCTTACAGAAGTGAGGGACCCTGGCCCTATTTCAAGCTCCCCAATTCAGAGTACTGTACTGGGAAGGGGAGTCCTACAACATCTGGTTGCAAGAAACTGGGGGTTCTGCCCATCTGCATGGGGCAGAAGGCTGTAGAAAACCCAGACATTCTTTTGAAATGCCAGCAGACAGACTTAGTCACTCTTGGGCATTCATCTGGGGCTCTGCTGGAAGGATAGTGACTCAGGGGGCATTGGAGTATATGGAGTGGGGGGAGCAGAATGTGATGTGTAATTTCAGGGTGAGGGCTAAAGGAAAGTTGCCACTTTTCTTGAATTAAGTCCTCATCCTGTACAGCCAGCTGGCAGATGCCATCTTTCCTGTGTTGCATCCACCCCTCACATGGCAAAATCTGAACCTCATTGATCTGATGAACTCCTTTTTCTCCACCCTACTGACTCACTGGGACCATGCCCCACTCAACTTGCCCAGTGTGAGAGGCACTTTCTCTGGTGAGTGGTCAGCCATATCTGCATTGCAATCTTTCTTGGCAAACTATCAGAGGAGCCTAAGGTGGGTGACAGCTGGCCTCAGTGGGCTCTGAGACTTTTTCTGAGTAGCTCCAGGCACAGTGCTGGCACCAACCAAGAATCTATAGGAGCTCCCAGTGCAGGTGACCAGGGAGACTGTGTTAGGGCCCTACAGAACACCTACTACACAAGACTACCCAGCAATATTGGGAGACGTGGCAGATCTACCTAATATATAAATGAACACAGAGAGGCATCAAAAATGAAGAAACAAGAAATATTTCTCAAATAAAAGAACAGCAGAAAACTCCAGAAAAAGAACTATCTCTGTATCTCTCTCTCTCTGTCAAAAATAAATAAATAAATAAATAAATAAATATATTAAAAAAAAAAATAAATTAAGTGGAGGTAAACAACCTGACAGAGACAGAGCTTAAGGCTTATAAGGATGCTCAAGAAACTTGGTGAAAACTTCAATGAAGTGAGAGCAAGCATAAAGAAGCTCATAAAAGCCATAAAAAAGAACCAGGCAGACAAAGTTTACACTAACTGAAATGAAGAATACAATAGAAGGGATCAGCCAACTAGATTAAGCAGAGGCTTGGATTCATGATTTAGAAGTCAAAGTTGCAGAAAACACCCAATCAGAATAACAAAAAGAAAAAAAGAATCCACAGGAAATGATAGTTTAAGATTCTTTTGAGACAACATTAAGCATAACAACATTCGAATCATAGGAGTACCAGAAGGAGAAGAGAGATAGCAAGGGATTGGGAACCTATTTAAAGAAAGAATGACCCATAACTTCCCTAACCTGGCACAGGAAATAGACATACATGCCTAAAAAGCATAAAGATTCCCCCCAAAAGTGAACTCAAACAGACCTACACCAAGACACATCATAATTGAAATGGCAAAAATAAAAAAACAAAGAAAGAATCCTAAAAGTAGTAAGAGAAAGGCAACTAGTAACTTATAAGGAACTCCCATAAGACTATCTGTTAATTTCTCAACAGAAATTTTTTTAAAGTTTTATTTATTTATTTATTTATTTATTTATTGACAGAGAGAGAGAGAGAGAGAGAGAGAGAGAGAGACAGAGGGAGAACTGAACTGGGGCAACTCCCCAGTTCAGCATATAGTTCCGCATGGGCTGGGGCCGGGATTTGATCCCCGGTCCCCCGTGCTGCAAAGTGAGCGCTTAACACACTGAGCCATCCAGCTTCCCCTCAACAGAAATTTTGCAATCCAGAAGGGGCTGGCAGAAAATATTTAACATGATGAAAAGAAAGTTTCTACAAAGGACTACTCTACTTAGTAAGGCTATCATTTAAAATCTAGGGGATTCCTAGGATGGCTCAGAGGGTTAAGAGCTAGCTCACTTTGCAGTCCTGGGGTCCTAGGGTAGAGTCCTTGCCCCAGCCTGTGAAGACCCATATACTGAATTGGGATGTGCTTCTCATGTGGGAGGTTCCCAGTTTGATTCTTACTGGGGCTAGCTTTCCATGTGGAGGATGCCCCCCATTTGGCCCACAGCTCATGAGGGCATGCCTTCTATGCAGTAGGCTCCCCAGCCCAGTTCCCACCCTGTGTAGACCCTCCCACCTGTGTGAAACAAAACCATGTTGAAAACTGATGATGCAACTATAGAGACTGCTTTGGACCCTACCCCCTTCTCTCTCTCTGTCTCTGTTTCTTTCTCTCTGGCAAGAACTATAAAATCTTAAAAAAAAAATAAAAAATAAATTAAAAAAAATCAAAGGACAGGTAAAGAGCTTCCTAGATAAGAAAAAGATAAAGAAAAGTTCATCACAATCTAAGCAGCATTACAAGGAATGTTAGAGGGACTTATTTAAATGGTGGAGGGTAGAGGAAGCAAAATTATAAATAATAAAATGGCAATAGCTACATATCTATCAATAGATACTTTCATTTTAAATGGATTCAAAACTCCAATCAAAAGACATGAAGGGTGTTGTACTGAGTGAAGTGTCAGCCAGAAAAAGATAGGTGCACGTTGATTTAGCTTGTATATGGAATCTAAAGAATAAAATGAACAAACAAAACAGAAACAAATTCAGAGATATAGAGAACATTTGTATAGTTGCTAGATGGGAGGAGGTTTCGCAGTGTGGGTTAATTAAGGGAAAGGTGATTAAGAAGTACAAATTAGTTACAGAGTAGGAATGGGGATGTAGGGTATAGTATAAGGACATTGTATTGTAGTAACTATGTATGGTGTCGAATGGGTACTAGATTTGTTGCGGTGATGGGAGGAAGGCAGGAGTGGTGAATGAAAAGAGGGAAGAAATTAAGTACAAATTCACAGTTACAAAATAGTCATGAGGTTGTAAAGTACAGCATGAGGCATACTGCCAATAATAATGTAATAAGTATGTATGGTGTCAGATAGGTACCAGATTGATTAGTATGATGACTGCACAAGTTATATAAATGTGTCATCACTATGTTGTATACCTGAAACTAATAATATTATGTCAAATATGGAAAAATAAAAAAATTATATAAAAACAAAGATGAATAGACATATGTTGGCCAATTCAAGAGGTCAAGGCCAGAATATACAAAGAGTGGAGATAGTAGCTATAGTGATAATGTCTTCAACAAATGAAATTTAAAAGTAACAGATGAATGAGAAACAGCAGTGCACAAGCTACTGTGACATATTCTTTTGTTCGCATACTCTTCATTTTGTTTCTGGCCTCCTTTCCTTTTCTCAGCCATTCCTATCATTTAGTTCATTACAATGCCCTAATGCATAGCCAAGTGGGGAGGATTTAATAAACCTAAAGATTGAGAATTCCAGGCTGTTTCTTGTCTTGTTGCATCCTGAGCCTGACTGAGTCAAAATAAATATATTCTCCTCCTAATTCCTGCTGCCTTTTACCCTGGAGTCGTGGAAGAGCCAGGTTGAGATGGTTAGGACTTAGAGGTGAGAAAGATTTACTGGACTGGGGATGCACCTCAGAAATTATCCAGATGCGTAATGCATGTCAGGCTATGGTGACCTTACTCTGTTTTCCCAGGTGAAGTGAGGTGGTTGAAAAAGAAGTATGGAAAATAATATTGGTGGAAGTTCTTGCAGGGAAACTGAGGTTTGGTGAGGAGAGAGTGACAGGAGAATGTTCTGGCTTGCAGAGCATGATTTCAGAAAAGCTTGGGAATAAGGCAATAGTTAAGTGTCCAAGGACACACTACTGTTAGAACCAAGCAAATCCAGTGAGAATCACACAGACCTTTGGCTATGGGAAAAATAGGAAGAAGCATAGTGAGATTTTTGTCTAGAAAGTGTTGGCATGTGACGCAGGAGGACATATTTGGATAAATCACTGAAAACCAAAACCAATCAGCAGGAACTGGGTTACTTTAGGCAAGAATTGCTTAAGAAGGACAAGGCAAGATTTGATTATGGAAACAAGTCTTATAAAGGAAACAGCTAGTTAGAAAAACCAATAATACTACTCTAATGAAATACCAAGAACTACAGGACTGATATTATCAAAATACTGAATTTTTGGATCAGATTCCTTAAAAAAGCCTCCCTAAGTATTTCATTCCAGAAGCTGTGGCAGGGCGGAGTGTGTAGGTCGTGGATCTTAATCAGCATTTGGTTTGGGCTTCTGAGGAATGCATGATAAATGTTTTATCTTCCTTAATGCTTCTAATGAATTATTTTTTGTTGTTCTGGCCAGGTGATTTCTGTTATTTCTGTGATTTCCATTTCTAACTTTACTAAAAGAAATTCTCAAATGATAGATTGGGCCCCAAAACCTAATTTTAAGTTTACTCATGAAGGAAAAGTTTGTTTAACTTTACACTTCACATGTTAAGCACAGATTAATTTATGTCATGAGCCTAAAATATCATTATTTGTTTCTTTGAATCTGTTTTTGTTATGTGTGTGTATGTATTAACATTTAAATATTTCATCAGGGTTTTAACATCAGAAAATTTGAAATCTGAAACTGTTACTTAGATACATGATCATCAAATGCCACAGAGTTTTGAGACTGTAATAAAAAGTATGATTTTAAAAAATTCAAATACCTCTTCTATGAAAGTGAATATTTATGCTTTTTTTGGATAAGAGTACTTATTTCTTAATAATACTCCTTATAGAGATGACATTTTTCTACTAATTGAATTGGGCTTTACGTGCCTGAAAGTGCATATATCATAAATGTACAACTCAATAACTTTCCAAAAACTCAATACACCCAGGTAATCAGAGCTCAAATAAAGAAAAGCAAAACAAAACAAAACAATACCAGCTCCTAGTCATTACACAGTTCCCAAAGTTACTATATCCTAAATTGTAGCATCATAGATTAATTAGATTATGAATTATTTTTTTTGGTTGTTGTGAAATATATCTTTTTTATTACAATATATATTTTATTTCATATTAATAGAATAAATATTATTTATAACTAAATGCATTCTTGTAAGTGTAAATTTTTCTGGCCTATATGTTATACTTATGTTCAGTGTTAATAGAAGCTGCCAAATACCGTAAACAGTGTGTGAGCGTTTGAGCTTTTTCATATCCTGATAGCCCTTGTTTGTTTATTTTAGTTTGCTTGTTATCAGTTTAGCTGTTCTGGAACCTGTCTACTGATGTTATTTTGGGTTTTCACTTTCATTTCTCTGATAACTCATGAGCTGAGCAAATTTTCATATTTTTAGTGACTACTTGGATACATTATTTTTTTTAAACTGTCTAGTTAAGATTTTTGTGCATGTTTCTGCCTGGTTGTCTATTTTTAAAAAATTGATCTTGAATTTTCCATGTAGTTTAATATAAATCCTATGTTGAGTATATGTGGCATAAATGTCTTCTCCCACTGTCTTGGGTTGCCTGTTTATTCTTTTCTTTTCTTTTATTTGTTTATTCTTAATTGTCTCTTTTGATAAACTGAAATAATTAATTTAACATAGTTAAATTTTTCAATATTTTTCTGTTATTTGTTGGTGTTTAATATTCTATTTAAGGAGTCCTGTTTACTTCAAAGTTACAAAGGTGTTTTGTTTTTCTTTGAATGTTTCATTGCTTTACCTTCCAAATTCAAATCTAAAACTGTTTAGAATCAGTTTTTTTTGTGTGTATGGTATGAGATCATGGGTCAAGATACTTTACAACTCCTCATATGCATATTGATTTTCCCAGACTATTTAGTAAAGACATTATCTTCCCCTCATTGTATTGCAGTGATGTCTTTGACATGACATTTTTAGAGCAACTTTCAAAAGAAAAACTGTTCAGGGCACAAAGCCATTACATTTCTCATTGCTACTTACACTCTTTTGGGTTTATTATCCTAAATTTTACATTGTATTAAATAAAATAAGACCTTTGGATAGCTGCATGTCTTAAAATTTCAAGGCTACAATGTAAAAGAATTACTGGATTGTTTATCATTTAGAAGACAAACATTCTTTTTTTCTCAGGCACAGGTAGTCTATTTACTCATCACTACTCTTCCAGTCAGCTAAAGAAAAACCCTTAGTTTGCCTTTCTAACCAACAGAGTAGTTGCTTCCTTCCTCTGAAGCAGGAAAGATTTATAGATATCCCTACTAAGCCCTTGAAAACATTAAAAATTATATCTGTTTTTCCCATCAAAAAGAAAAAAGCTTGAGTTTTTAGTACTTAATTTTTTAATTGTCTTTCTTTCTTGGATACTACAGTATATATATAAAAATTTTTTTTTAAAGATGCTCTTAGTGTTTTAATAGTCTTGGACAAAATTGGATTAGTGGCTTTAAGCTACTGTTTCAGATACAATATTTCTTTCATAAAGGTTGCATACATTTAAGAAACAAAATATTTTGGTAAAAAAATGTTTTAAATATAAAATATTTTGTTTCTATATATGACTGATAACTATTACTAAATTATATATTTATTTATTTATTTATTTATTTATTTATTTATTGACACAGAGAGAGAGATACAAAGAAAGAGACAGAGAGAAGGGGGAGGGCCCAGAATTGTCTCCAAAGTTGATTGGTTTTTCCACATAGTTTCATTCCACAGGTGGGCATGGGCTGCACAGGGCAGGAACTGGGCTGGGGTCTCACCCTGGTGAGAACTGAACTGGGGGCACTCCCCAGTTCAGCATATGGGTCCACTCAGGCCGGGCCGGGACTCAATCCTCGGTCCCCAGGGCTGCAAAGTAAGTGCTCAACCCACTGAGCCATCCCAGCTTCATATATATATATATATATATATATATATATAT
>PVKE010038639.1:0-15361 GCA_004027555.1 Craseonycteris thonglongyai
GGTGGGAGTGGGCACTAGATATAAGGTGATGGAAGGGGAACTGATACTGAGGGATGGGAACATAATACGATGCATGAATGATGTGAGGTGGACTTGTACATCTGTAAACTGTCTAATTGTTACCAACCAATGTAACCTCATCAAATTTAACAATAAATTAAAAAAAAAAAAAATATATAGCCTCCAGAACTGCAAAGTTTGTGGGGATGATAGAGACATCAAGTAAAACAGATTCATATGTTCTTTGTTCTTCTGTCCTCCTGCCCCTCGCCCCCCAGTCAAACAAACAAACACAAACACACACAGATTGGACTTTATATCAACATGATCTTGAAAGAAATCTAACAGTAGAAGAGAGACTGAGTAGCTTAAAAGCAGAGCATGATGAGAAATGTCAACCTCCAGAAAAGATTTGCTCCATAGGACAAGACACTGTCCTTTGAATCTAAATCTCAGCATTCTGATATTAAAAAAGGAAAATTGTCTAGGAAAAAAATGTAAAAGGTGAGAACTGGGATGAGTAAGGAAGAGTGGAATTTGGGAAATGCACAAGTAAGGAGAATGGTAAGAACTGGATTAGGAAAAGCGGAGTGGGTGTGAGAGCAGAGAAGCTCAGGAAGAGGAAAGCCATACTGGGCGGGGAGGGGTGGAGATGCTGAAAGGGTGGGTCAAGATGGATAATGGCAGCCTGGGGAAGGTAAAGCAATCACAGGACTGGAGACAGGCAGGGAGTGGGCCAAAGAGGGGAATGAAAACCCATCTGGGTAGAGACTGGGAGGAGGAGAAAGGCTGGGAAGAGGAGAGAGCATGGCCTGAGTCCAGACCTCTTCACACAGAGGGGAACCTCTGAGCCATGACACATGGTCTCTCAGGCAGAACATGTACTGCACAGGCCCTGGGTGGTATGACAACCTGGAATCATCAAGAAGCTTAGCAAATTAAGAAATTAAAAACAGTAAGGGAAGAGCCAGGTATTATTGCCAAATGTATACGATTAATGCTATAATAGTCACTTTTCAGTCCTATGGAGTCCATCTTGTCATTGACTACTCCACACAGTCTAAGTCATTCTGTTTTTCTTCCCCTGCAAAGCCCTGTGGTTTCCTTTCCTTAATACTGTACACATCTCTCTTCGTGGAACCAGAGCCTCCCTTCCTCTCCCCTCGCAGTAATTTGACTAATGTTCGGTGGCGTCAGCAAGGGCCGAGGGAGCTTACCACAGTCTTAGAAGATGGTATTTCTGCCTTTGAAGGACTATTTAAAAGGAAGGTGAGGGAAAGCCAGGATGGCTCAGCAGGTTAAAGGCTCGCTTTGCAGCCCCAGGGGCCGAGGATCGAATCCAGCTTCGGCCCTTGTGGACCCACATGCTGAACTGGGGTGTACTTTCCATATGGAAGGACCCCTGTTTGGTTCTCACCCTCCCACCCCCGGTTCAGTCCCTGACTCAGGAGGGCAATGCCTCTTATGCGGGAGGCCCCCAGCCCAGTTCCCACTTGCACGGCCCCACCCACCTGTGTGGAATAAAACTGTCAAAAACTGATGACATACAACTATGGAGACTGCTCTGGGCCCTCCCCCTTCTCCCTGACTCTCATTGTCTCAGTCAAGAACAAGAAAATAAACCTTAAAAATAAATAAATGGGGAAGCCAGGATGGCTCAGTGGGTTAGGTGCTCACTTTGCAGCGCCGGGGACCAGGGATCGAATCCCGGCCCCGGCCTGTGCGGAACCATATGCTGAACTGGGAGCTCCCCTAGCTCAGTTCTTTCTCTGTGTCTGTATATATCTCTCTCTCTCTCCTCTGTCTAAATAAATAAATAAATAAGTAAATAAATAAATAAATAAGTAAATAAAAATAAATAAATAAAAGGATGTAAGATACTCTTCGGTAATGCTCTGGAAAGCAGATGTTAAGATTATTGTTTCCACTTGTGATAAGTGTTCACAGGTAGCACACAGCTCAGTGGACAGGCAGTGTGTCCTGTCAGTGTCAGGTTCCTTGGTCACAGAATGACAGTGGGGCAAGGATGGGAGTGGGGCTTGTACTAAATCAGAAATGGCCCATAAGCTCCTTCTTGCGCCTTGGAAGTGTTTTCCTATAATGCTGGGTGAAAGGGACTCAGACGAGACTGTATCACTCTGCTAAGTGGGAAATTGCTACTATGGCTCAGTGGGAACAACAGAAAATTTTTTTTAGTGTTCTGTAATAGTCAGTGATCTACGTGATTTACATGAATTATCTCATTGTTATCCCATTTTGTAGATGAGAATAATTGTAGAGAGTCTTGATTGATTTGTCTGCCGCGATCTTGAGAAAGGTAAGAGGTACATGGGCTTCCGACTTCTGCACCAAATGATCTCTAGATTCTCCTATTTTTCTTTGGCTACTCTAATATAATGTGTGACTGACTCTAGCAGTGATCTGCCTCAGATCACTGTGCTAGCAAGTGTCCCTTTTTGTCACTTCTGGTCCATACCACCCTTCTCTCCATGAACTTAAGAGCTTCTACTTAAATTCATAGAAATTGTCATGGATTCAAGCAACTGCCACATGATGACCCAGGAGAGGTGATGATATCTGTCACACTCTGTGACCTCGCATAGGTGCTTGCTCACACGTGCTATACTGGTTGTTCAGAAGTTCACTGTGTTCCCAGTGCTGCACACACCTGAATTTGGTGACTACCCTCTGTTCTGTGGTGTATTAACTTGAAGATGTCCATCTTCCTTCAATTTCCTTCTGGCATGTGCTGAGATTTGTGACCAAAATTATACGTCAACTCTGCATCCATAGTACTGGGAGGATGGTGGAAAAAAGCAGGTCATTGTCCTCCTAAATTTACACCCTCTATATGTGCCTCCAGAGCCATTATAGTGTTAAGAAGGATGATTATAGTCTAACCAAACTTCTTTGGTAATAAATCTCTTGTCTCCAGCACTCCAGTATATGTATTAGTAATAACTTAAAAGGCAGATAGAATGCATAGTTCACACAATTATTTTATACAGTGAGCTTATTTTGACTTTTATTCTCATGGAAGGTAAAGTAAGTTTTATGATCTCTATCAACACAGGAAGAAATCAAGTTTTAGGGGAGTTCAAATGATCCTCACACACAGTTGGAAAGAAGCAGGACTGAAATTGGAGTCTAGATCCTTTGACTAGAAGCCCATAGAATTCATAAGAGCAGGAAGTTGGTGAAAAACTTGGAGAAAAAACTGAGTTAGGGGCTGAGCAGCTAGCTTTGCTATAGGTCACCTCCATCCCTGGCTCTGAATAGGATCCAGGAAGCTTGGGTTCAGAGGCAGGTCATGGGAACAAAAGCTCTATAATCATTGAATGAAACAGCTGTTGAAATGAGCCGCAAACGTTTTGGTTTCCTCTTCCCTCTCCCCTTTCAGAATCATGTACGTTAGTGGTTTCCAATCCATGTCCTAAGGAATCTGCAAGTTTGTCAAGATTCCTCGGGGCTAAAACATGACAGCATGGTGAAATATTTGCACAGGGCCACCTCCATCTGCTTTTTTTTTTTTTTTTAAGATTTATTTTATTATTTGAGAGAAGTAGAGAGAGAGAAGGGAGGAGGGTCCAGAGCAGTCTCCATAGTTGTACATTATTAGTTGTGACATGGTTTCATTCCACACAGGTGCATGTGGCGCTGATCGGGACAGGAACTGAACCAGGGGTCTCCCTCATGGGAGGCGAGAACCTTCAGCACCAAGTCCTCCAGCAGTTATCAATTGCTCCACAGTTCAGCATATGGGTTTGCATAGGCCAGGACCAGGGCAGGGAATGGAACCCCGGACCTCTCGATTGTGAGGCAAAAGCTCAACCACTGAGCTACCCCAACATCCCACGTTCATCTGCTTTTGATATTGGGCATGTGCATAAGATTTAATTTGAAGAAAAAAACAAAAAATCCGCCACTTAGAAAAAAATCTTTTAAAATCATCAACATATAGGACTATTTGACCTCCTGCCCATTTAGTTATCTAGGACGGTTGGGTTATTTTCAGCCAAGGAATTTGCCACTAAGAGACATCAGCCATGACCCAAAGTGACATAGAATGAGCTAGGAGTAGGGGTATTAATCAAATTTAAGACACAAGATTGGAAGCCATAGGGACATGATCATCTAGGGTCAGAGGAGGGCGCTCACCAAGGCCATAATGATGGGAAATTTGAGCTGAGCAGGGTCACATTAAGGAAAGTATGTGGTGCAAATAGAACTAAAAAACATGGATGTAGGAGATCAATTGGTTTTGCTCATCCACACACTAGAGTTCTATTAGTTTCTAGTGATCCAGACTGGGCTTCACTTCCAATGTGTTAAGTTCAATTGGAAACACCACCAGCCACACGAAATAGAATTGGGTCTTATCTTCTAAGCATTCTATGTTTACCTGTCACTTTCATAAATGTGTGAAATCAACCTTCAACCCTGTCATCCAGCTATACTTGCTGAACTCCAAAAATTCTGCTCACAAGCCTGGCTCATTTCAGGTCAGGATCTGGGACTGGGTAAAGAATTAGGAACAAGAAAGGATATGGTTGACATCTGATATTAAAATGATTTAATCATAAGTCATCACCATCCTGAACCTGTTATAGAAAGTCAACAAACCTTTTTTTTTTTTCACTGCAAAGGAAACAATCAGAGATCTTGTCAGAAATTATTTTGGAGATTCTGAAATAAAGACATTTCAGAGGCATGAAAAAAAGATCATGAAAATGAGACCAGCAGTGCAATTAAATGCGATCCTTTCCTTGACTCTGTTATCACAGAAATGACAGCTGGCTGCAATATGACCTCTGAGAGAGCAGGAAAAGACCTCGGGCAGTTTAATCGTGGGTAGCCTGGGCCTGGGGTTGAATCCTGAGGTGGGGCGCTGGCCTGTCTGAGTTGCGCAAGTTAGTTCCTGAGTAGTGCTACCACTCAGCCGAAGTCACCCTCATCCTCCTGGTAATTCTGCCTCCCGGCAGCGCCCAGAGCTCACTGGTCTGTTAGGCAATTGTGGCGACCCGGTAACCTGATAGCAGCACATTATGCAGTTATGTGGGAACTCTGGTTTCTGGAACAGGCTGAGGTTCCCAAGCTCTGGTCTTGTGCTGTTCGGGTGTGTCTTTCACGAAACACTCTTTATGTACAAAACAGAGTAAAACGCTAGTATGGTCTTTGGGATTGTTTTCAACAGCAGCATGAAACTGACCCACTTCTTTCAAAGGATTTGTGCCAAAAAAGGGGGAAAGTTGCTGAAAACAATAAATAATTCCCTTCTCTGTCTCACATTTGTCACCTCACTTGTTGAAATGCTGTCTTTTTGAGTAAGATATATATATATTTTATAAATTAAAATGTGGGAAAATAATTTTTTATCATTGATGACAGATGTACTTTAAATTCTTGTTTCTTTTTTTATTTTATTGTTTTTGGCAGAGACAGAGGCAGAGAGAACGAGAGACAGAGAGAAGGGGGAGGGCCCAGAGCAGTCTCCATAGTTGTACGTCATCAGTTTTCAATAGAGTTTTATTCCACACAGGTGGGCGGGAGTGGGAACTGAACTGGGGTCCTCCGCATGGGAAGCACACCCCAGTTCAGCATATGGGTCCACATGGGCCAGGCCCGGGATTCAATCCTTAGTCCCTGGGGCTACAAAGCAAGCGCTTAACCTGCTGAACCATCCCGGCTTCCCCTAAATTCTTGTTTCTTAAAGAACCCACTGCACTTGATAGGAAGGCAAAGTGTAACATTTCAGATTTAATAAATGAAAATGGATGGAGATAAGTAATGGCAGTTTAAGTCCCAGTTTTGATGCTTTTCGTAAGAACAAAATTCCTGGGCTTCATCACCCATGCTTTACAGAAATTGGCTTTGAGGAAATAGGAAAGGAGAAGAAGCAGAATAGAGCATCCTCATTATTCAACTTGAGGGACTTGTGTCAGGTATTTAGCAAGAGAAGAAAAAGGAGAAACTAGATGTCACCTCCCAGTGGCAGCAACACTGCCAACTTGAGCCATGCCAGCTATATTCCCATGTTGTCAGAGTGAGGATTCAGATGATACATGAGGATTGGACTCCACTAGGCAGGTATCCTTATAGGTTACTTCTACAAACATGTTGGGGGAGTTGGAGAACATGGCTTTCCCATGACCAGATAGAAGTGGGAGCTTGGAGAAAGGAGAAAGGAGGGTGGAGAGATGGAGAGAAAGACGATTGCTGAAAGAAATAGGAGATAAGGGGAAGAACTCAGGCAAGCTCATGAGATCTTATTATAGTAATGTCTCTCCTGGATATTTGTAGGGCAATTTCAGGCATTATTTGAAACATGAGACATGCACTCTGAGTAAAGAGAATTTTGGACAATATATTGAATGTTTGAGTCTACAATCTGGCTTGCTCACACATGTAAGTAAATGCCAGTTCCCTTGCATAGTGGTCAAGACCCCTCTTGGCCTGTTGCCCTCGAGAGCTCCATCGTCCAGTGTGGCATGTATGCAGGTGACACACCGCAGGCCTATTTCCTCTCAAACTCTATGGATGGAGAAGGTGGCTCAGTTGTATGTGTTTATTGGCCACTCCCTCTTTCATGAACAAGAAAAAAAAGAAAACTTGTGATGCCATCACTTAAAAGTTTCCACAGGTGAGATTTTAAAATTTGAGGATTGTCAGTTCAGAATTATTTGCCAACAGCTTTCACAGAAGAGTGGCTTCCAAAGGAAGTAGAGTGATCACTCAGGTATCCAAGTTTTCACTAGAGAAAATTTCCAAAAACATTTCATAGTATAGGACATTGTCCTTTTCTGAGGTAGTAAGATTTTTTAATGTCTTATTTAAAATCGGTAGCCCAATATCTATAGTATTTTTAATTAAATCCAGTGCACTGTATGGTTGGAGCTGTAAGCCCTGGCCCCACTGTCTCCTAGGAGACTTTTCGTTGAGCTGGAAGGGGCAGGCCTAGAGAACCACAGAGATTCCAAGTGGTGCTGCCTGCCGGTGTCCCATTGGAGCAGAGTAGACTTTAATTAAGGACAGATCAACCATAGGCAGACCGGTGACCTATGACCTGGTAAGAAAAGAGGAACTGATCCAATTCAATTACTTTTCTTGAAATTTTTGGAGTTAGCAAATTGAGATATTGACTTCTTAGCTGTAAGAAGGTCACGTAGACTGGGGGCTGGGGGTGGCATCAGGGGACATGTGCTAAATGAAAACAGAACAGAGGTAGGAAAAGGGAAGGGGAGAGGGGAGAGAGAGGATAGGAGAATACCCTGAAAAAGAGTGGTTTGGTTCCGGGCAGCAGTCCAGGTCCCATGAGTTCTTGTGGTACTTCATTTCTTGGCTTTGAATTCCTGTGACTCTTCTTTGTTTCCTAATCATCATGCCTCCCTACTACCACTCCCAGCAACGCTCCTTCCAGTCTACCACCGCCTCTGTAAGTGGGCTTGCCTGGCTCTCTATTTCTTCCAACTATGAAGATAAAGGCCTGAAGAACACATCTCTCTGACTCTATCTGGTATTACCTTTAAAATCACCAAACAAAGAGTGCCAAAAAAGAACAAAGGAAATATAAGTGAGAAAAAAGGACATAATAATAAACTAGATGGAAGATATTAGAGCAAAATTTAACTAAATTTGTTCAATTTAAGCTCTTAAAATTACAAGTTAAACTAAAAAAAATGTATATCCTGAAGAAAAGAAATAATGAAAAAGGACAATTCAGTGTGTAGAACAGGAAAATAATGGGATGATGGTCTAGCTAAGTGGTTGAGCGTTTGCCCCCAGATCGCAAGGTCCAGTATTCAATTCCCAGCTCCGGCCCATGCAAACCCCATATGCTGAACAGTGGCACAACTAGTAGCCATCAGGATGGGTCAGAGGTGAAGGTTCTTGCCTCCCAAGGGGAGGCCCCTGGTTCTGCCCCTGCCCTGCATGACCCCACTTCCCCCTGTGTGGAATAAAACCATATCACAACTAAATGTACAACTATGGAGATTGCTCTGCCCCTCCCCTCTTCATTCAAACAATAAAATAAATCTTAAAAATAAAAAATGAAAAAGAGAACTCCGGTATCTTTTTCTGAGAAGAGAAATGCCAAAAGGGGATACCTACAGTGTGCTGGTTGCTTTATATACATTATATTGTTGGATTCTCACAACCAGCCCTATATTACAGAAATGCAAACCATTTAAAATCGTGAAGTAAAGTGCAAGTTAGAAAGCAAGACAAAAACAAAAATAAAAACAAAATCCCATGTCTGGCTGGCTTCAAAGACGATGCTGTGAAGCAATGCTCTGGAGGAAAAATGTGTTTGTCTGAGCAGAGTCTAATCAGGCAACGGTCAGAAAAGGCTCCTGACCATTGAAATGAAGTGCCCTGACCGGGAGCAGCCTCCAGGTGGTTCTCCCACCTGAGAGTCTCGGTAACAAAAAGTGAGGACACTATTCCATTGAATGTTTTTGTTTTGCTTTGTTTTGTTTTTATTCTTGGGACTTTTCATACAGCTGGGTCTTTTTCAAAACAAATGTGGTCTGAGACATGATTACCAAGTGAGACAGCTGTGGGGTGGGACTTGCATGTAGCCTTGTCTGAGGTCAATATTGAGCAAACAAGATCAGACACATCTTGTAAAAAGTCTTGGTGATATTTACCAAAGAAGGAAATGGCCAATGAGCACAGCACAGCCTCAGTGGTGGGTAGCTTACAGTGCCCAGATGCAAGATGTACCCCAATACTTTCCAGGCATTTGGAAGGAAGGGCTTTATCTGACACAACTAGAAGAACAATTCAGTTACAGAGTTTGAAACACAGGTCTATGACTTCATTATAGCTGGCCTACGAGGTTTTGAAGTTCAAAGCAATTTTTTAACCCCTTTCCAAAATTCTACTCTACAAGGGAACACAATGAAAGCAGAAAGACAGAAGTGAGTTATAGATTATATACTGCAACGCCATGGCAGGCAAAAATCAGGACCTGGAAATTCTGACTCCCAGGTGAGGGTTTTGCCCTTGGTATCTTTGTTTACAACATCCAAGGCATCTTGTATTGTCTCTTCTTTGTATTAATTCATTGGCTATATATGGTCTCACAGTTAAGTTTGCAAACTTGCCACTGTGCACTTACATTGGCAGCACTGTACAAACAACTCAGTAAGGTTTCATAACCTTGGTATATCGGGTTCTCACAGCTGTGCTCATGTTGCACTATGGTAGCATCTTGCTGAGTGGCATTCATTATTGTTGTATGTTTTTGTGTGGCATTGGGGGAATGTTGGAGCTTGAATTAGAGAAATGTATAAACATTATGTTTCTTGTTAAACTTGGCAAGAGTGGGAGTGAAATCAGGGATCTGTTAGTCCGAGTTTATGAGGCTAATGCCATGAAGCCAATAACAGTGTACAAATGGATCAAACATTTTTCTGAGAAGAAACAAAGTGTCACTGATGAAGAAGAGAAGTCAGGGCAGCCAGCACTGAGCAGAACTGACAAAAACACTGCAAAAATGTGTCAAGTAGTACATCCAAATTGTTGCCTGACTATGAGAAGCATAGCAGACCAAGACAACATCAATAGAGAAACAGGAAAATCTTAACTGAAAATCTTAGCATGAGAAAGGCGTGTGCAAAAATGGTCCCGAAAGAGCTCACTGATAAACAAAAGCAAAGGAGAGTCGAAGTTTGCCAAAACCTTTTGGAGAAACAAGACAATATTTTGGGCCATGTTATCACTGGTGATGAAACATGGATGTACTAATATGACCCTGAAACAAAGCATCCAAGTGCACAATAGAAATCAGCCAATTGTCCATGACCAAAAATGTTTTGTCAGTCCAAATCAAGTCAAAACTATGTTGCTAACCTTTTTGATATCAGAGAGATTGTTCATTATGAATTTGTACCAACTGAAGAAACAGTCAACCAAGTTGACTCTTGGTAAGTGCCAAAAAGGCTGCATGAAAAAAGTTAGACGAAAACAACCTGAACTTTTTGCCTACAACTCATAGCTCTTGCATCTCGACAATGCACCAGCTCACACAGCACTGTCTGTGAGAAAGTTTTTAGCCAGTAAACAAATAACTGTATTGGAATACCCTTCCTACTCACCTGATCTGGCCCCCAATGAATTTTTTCTTTACCCCAAGATAAAGAAAATATTGAAAGGAAGACATTTTGATGACACTCAGGACATCAGAAAAAGAGTTCCCAAATTGTTTTGAAGGGTGAATTAGGTGCTGGCATCAGTGAATAGCTTCCCAAGGGGAGTACTTTGAAGGTGACCATAGTGATATTTGTCACTGAGGTATGTAGCACTTTTTCAAGTATGAGTTCGTGAACTTAATGGTCAGACCTTGTGTGTGTACATATATGTGTGTGTATGTAAAAATGTAAGTGTGTGTGTGCTGTCCGGAAAGTATCCAGCCACGTAATATGAAAAATAGAGGCAATCATGGCTGGATTTTTTTCTCGGTAGTGTACACACACACACACATGCCTGAGATATCAAAGACACTGTGCCAAGTGCTATAAAATCAAAGAAGACACAATCTTAGTTCTTGATGGCTGACATTATGTGCCTCAGTTCTCTACTGTGGAACTGTGAAATACCACATCTAAATTCACTGTAGTGCATAAATATAGAAATGATTTTATACAAGTATATTTATGTGAATACACAAGAAAAGAATGAGTTTGGTCTGGAGGAATCAAAGAATGCTTCATGGTGGAGGCAAAGAATGAGTCGACATTTCATAGGAGAAGAAAAGTATTATAGATTCCAAGTAATGGAAACAGTCTGTGTGGCTCTGAAACAGGAAAGAGCATGTTTAAATAATAGCTAATAACCCCATATGCTGGATTGTTGGGTTAAGATTAGAAAAGTTACCAAGAATCAAATCATGAAAAAGTTTTGTGCTAACATAAGGTTAGAATTAATGCTGTAGGTGTTTCAGTTCTATGAACAGATTTTAGAAAGGGGAGTAATATAATTATATTTTAGCTTTAATTATTAGCTTTAATTATTTATTTAAAATAATTATGATTTAAATTATCCATGAAAAATTAAAAATAAACATTGATATAAACTCTTTGCAACTTACTGAGGGAATTAATAAAGGTATAAACTCCAAGGACAAAAAGTGCTATAGAGGAGACATCAGACAAGAATTGTCAACCACACTTTGAAAGATGGGAAGCTGAGAGAGAAAAAAGTAGCTGACTGAACACAGCAGAGATAGCTAATAAAACCTAAAAGCCTAATAAAACCTAAGAAGAGGAAGCCAAGAAGAAGCAAGATGAGTTTCTTTAACAAACTTTGGAAAGGTCAAAAATTTATGGTCCCTAGTACTTATGAAGATGAAGGGAAAGGGTGGAGTAAAAAACAAAATAAAACAAAACAAAACAAAACCCAAAGAATTTGTTGAAAGTCTGCACACATTCTAGACCTTTCCCTCTGCCCCATAGCCAGTTGAATATCTCTCCCCTGCCCTGATAGAAAACAAGATGTTTCTCTCTGGAGATGCTGAGCCAGCCAGTTCTAGACTCAGTGACACCAGGGAGCTAGGCAGGAATAGGATGAAGTGAAAGCTTATATTCTGAAGGGTGAGACTTGGGAACCTTTCCTTAGCTCCATGAATGTACTTCAAGCTTATAATCCTCATGAGGGAGACTGGCAAGTTCTTCTTTGGAGAAAGTGCCCAGTCCCAATAGAAAACACCTGCAAAAAAAATGACCCTACCAATACATGAAGTCACCCTCTGAAATGCCTGGCACTACCTCATTACTCAGGAGGGAGCTCACCAATCAGTATGTCCTACTTACATACATACAAAGGGCTTCCAACCATCTTTTTATTCCTTGACACCTAAATGTAAACAGGCAGCCAAAGTTCTCCAGATATATGAGGAAACCCTCTAATCTGAAAGATTGAAAACTTATAAAAAATATTACTACCAGCACCATTTCTCAAGAAGTTAATGACTACTCTTGGGCCCATCAAGTCCACTCCTAGGTGATATACCCAAAACAAATGAGTGTACGTGTCCAACAAACGACAGCTACAAAACTATTTGTAGCCATTGTACAGTTGATTCTTCATTATCTGAAACTCAAGCAACTGGCAAAATCTCAAACAACCAGCAAAAATTTTGAAATTTTGCTGGTGGCTTGAGAGTGCCAGTTGGTTGGGTTCCAGTTAATGGAAAGTCTACTGACATTTATCCAGCATCTACCAACCTCTGTGGGTGCCTGTGAACTGAAAGTCTACTCTATTTATGATGTATAACTACTTTATATCCATACCATTTATCATAATAAAAAACAAACAAAATATAAACTACTGATACATGCAACAACATGGATGACTCTCCCAAGCATAATGAAGAATAAAAAAAAGCCAAATACAGAGAACATATTTATGACATTTTTATATGAAGTTCAAGAGCAGGCAAACTGATGGTTGATAGAAGTCAGAATAATGATTATCTTGTTGGGGATGGTGGAGGGTATTGACTGGGAAGAGGCAGAAGGAAACGTATAGAGTGCTGGAGATAATCAATATCTTGACCTGGATGGTGATTACATGAATGTAGATGTAGAAAAAAATGTACTGTGCTGGATCTTTAAGTTTAGTACACTTTACTATATGTTGTACCTCAAATTTACAAAAAAAAAAAAAGTGTTTTTAAAAGAAACTGCTGGAATCTGTGATTCAACGAAATGAAGGCAAAGTCAGAAGCAGAGATCCAGGCACTAGGAAACCCCCCAGAGGACAGAGATGAAGGGGATTCCTAAGGAGATGGTGAGTCCCAGCATGGCAGCCGTACAGCAGGCTGGAGAATTGCCAGTCATGACTGGAGCTAGAGACATAGGGACCAAAGAGAGGAGATTCTAGAAAAAAAGGAAAAGAAAAGAAGTCTATAGATTAATTAGCATTCTATCAAGAAAGTTGGGGGAAGCCGGGATGGCTCAGCGGGCTAAGCGCTCACTTTGCAGTGCCGGGGACCGAGGATCGAGTCCCGGCCCCGGCCCATGCGGAACGATGTGCTGAACTGGGGTGTGCTGAACTGGGGAGCTCCCCCAGTTCAGTTCTCTCTCTCTGTCTCTGTATCTCTCTCTGTCAAAAATTAATAAAATAAAATAAAAAAAGAAAGTTGGGGAAGAATTAATGATCACACATAAAAAATTAAGCAACAACAAAAAAGAGGCTATCATTAATGAAAAAAAGTTACATAAACATGTTATTATAGTAAATTAGATGGATGAACTATACACATAGCCAAAATATTGTTATACAATTACATTGGGAGCATGGTTAGAAGAAATGTGGGGTGGGAGGGTGTGCAGAAAAGGGGTGTCATAAGAAAGCTGAATTCTCATCAGCTGCAGAAGCAAACCAGTAGAGTATCTATTTTTTTTAAAGCTTTGTCTGATTGTTTTGAGAGGTGAGAGAGCAAGAGAGAGAGAGAGAGAGAGAGAGAGAGAGAGAGAGAGAGAGAGAGAGAGAGAGAGAAAGAGAATGGGGAAGGGCCCAGAGCAGTCTCCATAGTTATACATCATTAGTAGTGACATGGTTTCATTCCACACAAGCAGATATGGGGCCACAGGAGTCAGAACCAAGGGCCTCCTGTTTGGGAGGTGAGAACTTTTGCTGCCATCCCAACTGTTACCAGCTGCAATGCAGTTCAGCATGTGGGTTTGTTTGCCGGGCCAGGGACAGGAAATGAACATTGGACCTCATGATTACGAGGCAAACGCTCAACCACTGAACTATCCCGGCAACCCCTATTTTTTTTTTAAATAAGGAAATAGTTTCACATTCATATTATTTAGAAACATGGAAGCAAAGAAAATAACAGTTGGAAGTGTTTTGACTCAAGATGGAGGAGGGTAGGCAGAGGACTACTCTTTTTCATTATACATCTTGTTATATCATTGACTTCTAAAGCTACAAACAAGGTATTTCAGCACCATGCTGAAGCAGTTAACACACAACTCAGAAAACTATAAGAAAGCTAAAAGAAAAGAAAAAAAGTTCTTTCAAAGCACATTTTTATTTGCTAATTTTTAAAGATATTTATAGTAAGTACATAGTAGTTTTCATTGGTAGAGAAGGAGTTTGTGAGAGACTATAAAACAAAGCTATAATCCTTTTAGAGTTCTCAAAAAGCAAAACTCTGTCATCCCCAGGTGTTTATTTCAAAGTATGTAGAAGTCATGAGAAAAAGGTAAGTTCTATCAGCTCTCAGCTCTATCACAGCTAATGGCTTGACAATATTGTACCAGGGTTTAGAATTTTTAGATGTAATCACTTTTTATCATGATTTTAAATCCTGATTGTGTGATTTATTTGTGTATTTTAAAAGTTAAGTTCTGTTAAAGGGATCATGGTCCTATTAAAATAAGGCACTGTGTACCTAGAGGAGTCTAGTCCTTCAATTTCTATAGGCTTATGAGACCCACCACTGTGGAAAAAAAAGGTACTGTGCTAGTTAAGATGCAAAGAGTAGGAAGTCACCAAAAACTCAACTCAAAGTGGTTTAAAGAATGAAAAGGAAGGGAATTTATTCATTCGCCTAAAATGCTCAGAGATAGAGATTCCAGACATGAAGGATGGCACCAAGTATCCAATTTCCTTCTGTCACTTTCTGCTTCACATGACACTGTGTTAGCTCCATCTTAAGGCTGGCACCCCCTCTCTTGGTTTTAAGATGGCTACCACTCCCTTCTGGGGCCAATGCCTCATTCAAACCTCTTGGGACACAGTGGGCGTCTTTGACTGATAATTCCCAGTGAAAATCTCAAATTGGTTTGTGCTGGACAGGCATAGGCCACCGGTCTACCATTGAACCAATCTCCTTGGCCGGGAGATGAAATGCACTAGAACACTAAGTGGGCTCAACCTTCCTAGAACTACACTGATACTGAAACAGAAAATAAGAGCTGTTGGGAGAAGAAGAGGGGACACGGATGGACAAACAGCTATAAATGTCTTCAAAAGGTACTTAAAAAGGAAAAAAGCTCAGAATGTGTTAGCAGTTGCTAATGGGCCACCTTAAGATTGTCATGCAGTCCATAAATTGTTACCTCAAAATTCTTATTTTTTACAATCCTGTTGAAATTTTAAGAGAGAACATTAAAGAGAGCAGCATATTTGGAAGGGCAAATAAGGGCTTTTCCATGATAAGCTGTGTGTAAGGAATAGCATATCTCTTCTACTAGAATAAAGATTAGGATAATTTAATGCTATGATGTAACAAAGACTTTAGGGTTTTTTTGTTTGTTTTTGTTTTAAAGATTTATTTTATTGTTTGAGAGAAGGTGAGGGGGAGAGAGAGAGAGAGAGAGAGAGAGAGAGAGAGAGAGAGAGA
>PVKE010038640.1:0-15360 GCA_004027555.1 Craseonycteris thonglongyai
CAGTGCATAGTTATTTCTATTTTACTTTTTGACAGATAGAGAGAGAGACAGAGACAGAGACAGTTAGAGAACCGAACTGTGGGAACTCCCCAGTTCAGCACGTGGGTCCTGCCTGGGCCGGAGCCGGGATTCGATCCTCGGTCCTCATGGCCTCAAAGCGAGCGCTCAACCCGCTGAGCCGTCCCGGCTTTCCCCGACTATTTTCATAACATGTTCAAAGGGCAGCATTTTACAACACAAAGCTTCCTGATGGATAATACAGTGGTAGGCCATAAAGTTTGAAAATGATTCATCTTTCCTGCAAAGGGCAATAAATCCTTTGTTTTGACCAACATTGCTGGTGCCCATCGGTAGTTATCGCAGACAACTTATGCAAAGGCATGTTTATCGACCTGGCGTATGTTCTGAAAGTTTTATCAATATCCTCACCTCTCATCTGTCCTTTCATTGGTAATATTTGCAACAGCTCCTCTTTTACTGTGAAGTTACTAAATACCATTCTCACCATCACTGCCAACTGTGCGGTGTCTGATATATCTGTTGACTCGTCAAATTGCAGAGAGAAGCAGTCACATATTTCCAAGTCAGTCTTTAACTGAGTTTGCAAGTCTTTTGAAATTGTGTGTATTCTTCTTGTGACTGTGTTATTTGACAACTGTAGGTCTTGTATCACCGACATAATCTCACGCTTGTTAGAATATTCCTCAAACAAACAATCGGCAGCAGTCAGAAATGCTTCTTTTAACAAGTCACCATCCTGGAAAGGTTTTTTTCTTCTTTGCGAGCATGTGAGACATTTTGAAAGAAGCAATGGTTGCCTTTTTAGATTTTTCCACATGTCTAGTGAAAACAGTCTGTTGAGTAGTTCAACTTAATTTGAGTTGATTTATTTTTTTCTTTCTTACTTCAGATTTAAGTGGATAATTTGTGTCAAAAGTGGTATGACTTGTCTGAAAGTGACGTTCAACATTATGTTTTTTCGGCACTGCAATACTACTGCCACACAACAGGCAAACGCATTTACCTTTTAAGTTAATGAAACAATATGATTCCTCCCAGTCTGTGTTAAAATTATAGGTTCGTTTTCTCTTATTTGGTCCACTCATTTTAGAACTAAAAAAATAAAAATAAAAATAGTTATAGAACTACAATATCATATCAAATTGCCACCATAATAATAGATGACCTACCTGGCTTTTAGTTCATTGAAAATCGAATATATCAAAACACTGTGATCCTAGCTAACCGTCACGACCCGATCAGTCCAGCAACCACAATCAAAATGGCAACGTCGCGTCTCCCGGTTGGGGGGAGGAGAGTTTAAAGAGCGCAGCGGCTAAACAAGACGCGACATGTACAAAGGCGACAGCTAGGGAAAAACTTACACATACGATATCGCAGACATACCAACGAATATAATAAACCTGTGTAGATACTCAAACAATATTTTAAAATTCGAACAAAGGAATAAACATAAATTATAGTTTTACTTAGTGTTTATGGAAAACTTCTGATGCAGTCAAATAATGGCGGGCGCACACAAATCGGGCCGCGGGCGCCATGGTGCCTGCGGGCACAGGGTTGGGTATCCCTGGCTTAGGGTGCAGGAGAAGCAAAGGTTGCTTCCACTTCAATTTTTATGTTCCTCTCAATCGCTTTCCTCTCTCACTGTTAGTGAAACTCTGTTTTCTATGAGCATCTGTGCCCAGGTCTTTGTAGGACGCAGAACAATTCTACAAGGCGGAACCTAAAATTCTAGACACACACTGTTGTATCTCCACAAAGTGTTTGTGTTTTTATCTTTAGCTCCTACACCTGCCTGGCACAGGATCAGCACTCATTTGGTGAACAAGTAAATTAATGGATAGATTAGTAAAACAAACATAAGCCCAGAGGCTGGATGGTGGAAGGCTGTTTTCCAACCAAAACAGCTGTAAGGCTAGCATCAGAAAGAGAGGAATGGAGGGACAATAGGAAGAGAACTTTGCTCAGTTCATCCCCCAACATGCAGTACACTCCCCCAATAATGCACCCAACAGCAACGCCAACTTGGATAAGACAAGACTTTGGCTTCACTGTGATTGACTCCTGTCCTTCATGACAGGAGGTCAGATTCTTCAAGAGTGGAGGCAAGTTCTTTTCCTGGGGGAGAGGCCCACTGGGGAGAGGCCTAGGGTGGGTGTGGGGGCCTTGAGAAGAGATATCCTCAATCATGTGGAACTTCAAGTTTCTCGTATAGTCAGTTGTGTGTAGGTTTCATTCTACTTCTGTACTTTATGTGATAATACAGACTGAAGAATGTTTTCTGTTGACCCACTGCATTCAGACAATTGAAATTTTCAGATTCCACTTGCATGTATGGCAGAATTTCACCACACAAATAGTTCCTGTTGCCACCCAAGAGCGTGTCCACTGTCCTATCCACAGCTAAGTGACCTGGGTGACAAGTTAGGGCTCCTGAGATGATCAAGACTAGGCCACGCTTCAAGAGAGCCTGGCTCCTCTCCCTTGTCTCTCCCTCTCTTCCCTTTTTCTGCAACCACCACAACCAGCTGTGATTTTATACCTTTTATTTCCCCACGTCCCCTGCTGGGAGGTCAGGGATCACCCATTCTGGAAATGTTACCGTAGATCTAGAAAACGAAGCGTGTGTTCTATGGGAGGAAGTAATTGGTGGCTTGGGCCCTCAGGAAAAGCAGGCAGCAGTAATCATATGCTAACGTCATGGTCTCTCATAGTCATTGATTCACACACTGTATCATTCATTGAAAAATATTAAAACTCATTTTCTTCTTCAGAAAGAGGCTACAGACTTTAATTACAAGAATCAGGAAAGGCAATGACATTTTAACTGTCCAGCAATCGTTTTTCCTAAAGGAGTCTTACCTCATTTGATCCAGGGCTATAAGACAACAGTTGAAATGTTCTTTTTCAGTGAAGCCGGAGTTGGCCAGTCGTTGCATACAACCTTGAATGCCCAGGGAGCAGTTTGCTGTCAGAATCAAAACCCAATTTTTTGTGTAACCTTCTACACTGGTTGTTTTGCTTTATTTCCCCCCTTGTTCATGGCTGAGACGAAATACAGTATTCCCCTCAGCTTTGTCCCAAATACAACTAGAAAAGCATCTTGAAGTTTATCTCAGAACTGACTTATTCACAATTCTACCCAGAGTCAGGTATAACATGAGTTTCAAATAAAAGATGTAGTGAATCAGAGTTAAAGTCTAATAAGCCTGCTGTGTCTTGGGGGCACGTGGCGATACTGGGGGCACATGGTGATGCCGGGGGCATGTGATGATGCTGGGGGCACGTGGTGATGCTGGGGGCACACGGTGATGCCGGGGGCACGTGGTGATGCCGGGGACACGAGGTGATGCCGGGGGCACGCGGTGATGCTGGGGGCATGTGGTGATGCTAATGGCAAGCCCAGTGTTTCTTACTTGCTTTGCCACAAGAAGAAGCTGTCCAAAAGGCCGTGGGTGCCATGTAACGTAGTATAGGAAGGTCAGGTCTGGCAGCATCTGGACTGGGAAAACAGCTATCTATTTTGCACAAAGGCCACTTTGCACTGGGACTCCAAACTTCTCAGGTGGTAGCTGTGATGTAGGAGAAACTCGTTGGCACAACGCCGTGTTAGTTAAAAGTGTAACCGAGTTTAAAGGCGCTCTGGAGCAGAGGCAGCTTCGTGGCTGTGCAGCCTGTGCAGGCACACGGGGCCTAGCCCTGAGGAGGGCCCCACGCCTGGTTAAATGTGCTACTGCTGGTGCCTGGAGACTCTTAATACTTTTTGTTCAGGGAGCTCTGCTTTTTCATTTAGCACTGGGCAAATTACACGGCTGATTCTGCTCTGGAGTCTGACAGAACTGGTTTAAACTCTGATCTACACTTTTTATTCTCACTGCCACTTTTACTCTGGTGCAATGATTACTACTGCTAGTGATCACTTATTGAACACAGTGCCAAGCACTGTGCTAAGTGCTTTCCAGGCATTATTGCATTTAATCCTCACCACAACTCTATATACTAGTTACCAGTAGCACTTCCATTTTACAGATAATAGACTGAGAAATGAAGTAACTTTCTAAATTCACATGTGGTCCCAAACAGTTTAATTTCATTTATTTATTTTATTTTTATTGTTTTTGACAGAGAGAGAGAGAGAGAGAGAGAGATACAGAGACAGAAAGAACTGAACTGGGGGAGCTCCCAGTTCAGCATATGGGTCCGCAAGGGCCGGGGCTGGGATTCGATCCTCAGTCCCTGGCGCTGCAAAGTGAGCGCTTAACCCACTGAGCCATCCCGGCTTCCCCTTTTTTTCCATTTATTTATTTATTTTATTTTTATTTCAAACAGTTTAATTTCAGAGCCTATCCTCTTAACCATTATACCAGTTAGTCACACTAGCTTTGTGACTTTGGTTAAGTTACCTAACCTCTCTGAACCCAAGTTTTCCCAATTGTGAAATGGGGATACAGTGGTGAGAACAGAAGAGGGTCTTCCATACTCAGCCTGGAAACTTAGAATTAAAACCACACTTACTGTGTTATCTTCATTAGCAAATCTTTGGTATGTGTTCATTAGCAGGACTTTACCTTTTAAGGATCTCCCTGCCCAAGCAAAACATTTTATTGTTCATTATAGGAATTTCTTGTAAGACTCAACTCTCCAGTGGAAAGCATCAACAGATTCATCAATAATTCTTTGAATCCCTCTTTTCTAGATCTTCACCTTGCTGTTTCTACCAATCTTGGACTGTTATAGCATGATTCGTACTCAAACCCAATCAGGCCCCATGTTGTAAGGGACTTTCTTAAACCAAACTTCTAATTCTTTTTTTTTTTAATTTATTTTATTATTTGTAACACAGAGACAGAGAAAAAGGAGAGGACCCAGAGCAGCCTCCATAGTTATATGTCATTAGTTGTTGACATAGTTTCATTCCACACAGGTAGGCGGGGGCCACACAGGGCGGGAACCAGGCTGGGGGCCTCCCACATGGGAGGCACGCTCCCATGAGCTGGGGGCCGAAGCGGAGCCCTCCCACATGGGAAGCTCACCCCGGCAAAAACCAAACTGGGGGCCACACCCCAGTTCAGCATATGGGTCTGCACAGGCTGGGGCCAGGATTTGATCTTCAGACCCTGGGGCTGCAAAGCAAGCACTTAACCCACTGAGCCATCCTGGCATCCCCCAAACTTCTAATTCTCAATTAGTTCTGACCTTCCTACTGTGTGAAGGGCTAGACTCATCTTTGTCTTATCAATAAGGTCTGTTGGTGGTATTCGGGGAGCCAGATTGTGACAGATCATAAGCTCAGATGTGTATGAAGTATAAGTCTTTTCTTCTCTGTGACTCCACTCTGTATTTGGTTCCCATACCCCAGAAAGGTAATGGAGACTTGCTTTCTGTCACTTCTGTGTTGTTGGAGAGGGCAGACTTTTTCTCTACCCACTTAGGTTCTGTGACTAGACCTGAGAATTAACCTGACAAAAGACAGATCAACAGGAGAAAAGCATACAAGTTTTATGTAATGCTGATGTGTTTACGTGTACACAGAGGCCTTCAAATACAAGAAATGAAGATCTAAGGAAGGAGAGAGGCCTGAGAGCTTCTATACCATTTTAACAAAGAAGGATGGATTGTGGAGATAACTAAACAAAGAAAAAGGGGTTTGGGCTGGGGGAATAAATTGTGGCAAAGTGACTAGGAAATATGTGGGGGAACTCAGTGGAAGATAAAGGTTATTTTAGTAGATTTGTTTGTACATATTCATCTCTGTGTCAGATCCCCGTTTCCTATGATAAGACCGTTCTCCTCTTCCTGACACAGGGAGGCCATCTTTTCACGGAAAGCTGATGCTCTGCTGTGAGGTAGAAAGGGAGAGGCCAGAGAGCTCTTCCTGCACCTGACAATTCTCAACTACGTTTAACTCAAAATAATCCATATGGTCTATTTTGGGGTGGCACATTCTGATCCCTGCCATTGTCTTTGCCCATTCATATTTTCCAGGAGTGAGTCCTTGCCCCACATGTTACTGGGGAACATGTGGGATAGTGTACTGGGGAGGGTCCTACGTGGTTTTCAGTCTACTAGACCATCCATCACCCACTCGGTGACCAGCTATTGGTTGGCACAGATCACCATGAAGACCCCCCTGTTCCCTTCTGCGGGCTGTCCACATCCATTGGCAGTTTGTGACTTCTAAGCCTCACTTGACCTGAGCCTTGCTGGAACAGAGTTCAGGAGCTCACTGGGGAAGTTCAAGGCCACTCTGTCCAGGCTGACCACACAGCCAGCTCGCTTCGGGCTGGGCCTCCTGGGGCCTCGCTCAAGGAAGCCTCATATAGGTACCAGCAGCCTCTTTCTCCCAGTCCTGACGGCTTAATGCACGAAAGGAGATGAGTGCCGACGGAACCCACACTCCTGCAGGATTCAGCGGTCCCATCTCTGTTCTTCTTGGTGTCTGGAACTCCACCCATACTCACCCTGCCCAGTCCTAACTGTGGGCTCTTTATGGGTACAGTTCACCATGAGGTTCTTGGGACTCTGACCAACAAAACCAGAGAAGCATGCTTGTGCTTCCCCCAGTGAGGAGCTACCATTTGGGAGACAGGCCTGCTGGACCCTGAAATAGAGTGCCTTTCTACCTCTTCTTAGCACATTAGCTCTTTCCTGGGGTCAAGCTTTTGTCTAGTCTCTAATCCTGGGAATCCAGAAGGGCCATGGGGTACATTTGCTGCCCAGCCCAAAATTCTTCACTGTGTGTCTCAGTTCCGGAGCTTACATAGGAGTATTGCCAAGCCTGGGGTAGGGCTGCAGGCATTTGCTTCGCAGTATTGTTTGCCCACATGGCTTGCTCAGAGCCACTCTGACCATGGTCATCTGCTCTCATAGGTGACCACTTCTTTCTCATCTCTTCCCATCTACTCCATGCATGTGGGTAAAGAAATCATCCTTCTGATTCTATTGTTTTTGACAGAGAGAGAGAAAGAGAGAAGGAGGACAGCCCAGAGCAGTCTCCATAGTTGTACATTAGTTTTTCAATATTGTTTTGCTCCACAGATGGGCACGGGGCCGCCCAGGGCGGGAACCGGGTAGGGGGCCTCCCACATGTGAAGCTCACCCCAGTGAGAACCGACCTGGGGGCCACACCCCAGTTCAGCGTATGAGTTCACACGGGCCAGGGCCGGGATTTGATCCTCGGACCCCGGGGCTGCAAGATGAGTGCTCAGTTCACTGAACCATCCTAGCATCCTAGCATCCTCATCCTAATGATTCTAGAGCACACAGCTTCTAGAATTCAAGAGCCTACCCAAGGCCCTGCCTGTCATCATGTAGTCATTACCCCAGAGCTCCCTGGAAGCACAGGACCTCTGTTCTAAAATCTTCAAGCCCAGCCAATAGCCCTTCCCACTTCCTTCAGCCCTGGAAATAGAAGGCTGGGTCCTGTTCTGGTTATTTCTGCATAACAAATTACATTAAAAGCGAGCACCTTAAAAGAACTGTTATTTTTATGCTCGTGGGCTCTATGGGTCAGAAATTCACAGAGAGCACATGGGGACAGCCTCCCTCTCTTTACTCTGAGATCTGAAGCCTCAGACAGGCTCAACTTCACAGCGGGGAGCTGGACTCATGCAGAGGCTTCTTCCCTCTGGTGTGTGGCTTTGGAGCGCTGCTGACAGCAGGGACCTCAGCTGGGCCGGGCTGCTGGCCAGAACACATCCCGAGACCCCTGTGTGAGACCTGGCTTCCTCACAGCATGGCTGCTCAGGACTCCACAGGTGAATGTCTCAGCTTCCAAGCAGAGCTGCACGGCCTCTTAAGCCACATAATGCTACTGCTACCACGGTCTCTGGCCTGCCCAGGCTCAAGGGGAGGGGACATAGACCCCACCTCCCTTGGGGGAGACTGTCTGTCACATTGTAAGGAGAGCACGTGGGATAAGGAACACTGTTGTGGCCACAACCCATCTCTCCAGGACCCTCTAAAATGTTTGCTTCTCCCACCATCTTTTCTTAGTGTGCGTGTGTTGGCGGAGGGGGAGCAAAAGAGAATTCCTCTTTTCTTTTTTTCAATCCTTAAGGAACTTGACAATTCCAACAGACCTCTCCTTTCTAACCATGTCACTGCCTCCTGGAAACAAACCCAGAAACGCTCCCCTTGTTTCCTCTGCAATGCTGGTTGTCCTAAATGGCCTGTGTGTGTGGGGAGAGAGGGAGTAAAAGAGTAACTTACCAGGAGAAAGATTACTCTCCTCAAATATTCTTCCACCACAAGGCAAATAGCAAGAACCTCCTAGACTTGTGAGAATTAGAGAGAGAACATAAGCAACGCCGTCAGTCAAACTTGTACTTAAACTCGTCTGCCCTTTCTCTGTGGAGACAGCCCCACTCAGAGCGTAGCTGGCTGTTGCTGAGCAGCGAATTAATATAAACTTGGACTTGCTGATGGGGAAGCATAGTAGTCCTTTAAGAGAACCCGGAGAGTGAAACGCTATTTCCTAAGGCGCTTTATGGCTCTAAACGACCTCTCAGTCTGGGAGCTGCCATTCCACTCCCTGCAGTCGCCCGGGCAGCGCCTCACTTCGGACCAGACCATCTGTGTGAGCTTCAGGGAAGCCCGTGCAGTGCAGCGTCAGTGGTGGATTTTTCAAATTCAGTGTCTGGGTCCCCAAAGAGTGGCCTCTTCAAAGCACTCGAGCCTGTGAAGTTAGGCCTACACACCACACCTGGGGACAACAGTGCAGAAAGGTAAGCTGACCAGGAGTCACCGTTCCCTCTTCAGGTGGGCCAACCTGAAAGACTATGGCCAGTGGTCCCGTTTGCACAGCGCTCCTGCCTTGAAAAGGTCTTGTGGGCCATTTGTTGCCTGTGGTGCCAAAGTAACTGTCAATGTGCCCTGCCCTTTCTTCAGAAAGTGGGCCTGAAGTCAGGCTCTCATAATGAAAACAAATTTTTTCGTCACTGAGGCAAAAAGCAAAAGGAAAAGTTAGCCTACCTCCTTTCACTGGGGGACCTTTGACCTTCGCAGAGCCAGGAAGAGGCGTGTAATGGGCTCCGACTGGGCCTTTGTCTTTACTAATGCTGAGAGCAGAAAATGCAACATCTTTGCTTCTCTGTGGTTTAGACTATATGTCAGTGGTGTCAAACCTTTTGGCTTCCCTGGGCCACACTGGAAGAAGAATTGTCTTGAGCCACACATAAAATACACTAACACTAACAATAGCTGCTGTTGAGGTATTAAAAAAAAAAAAAATTTCTTATTGTTTTAAGAAAGTTTACAAATTTGTGTTGGGCCGCATTCAAAGCCACCCCGGGCTGCGTGTGGGCCACAGGCCACAGGTTGGACAAGCTTGCTACATATGATGCAACAGTTCTCAACTTTTTGATGATTACAGCATTCTTTCTAATACTGAAAGGTTGGTGATGATACATGTGAAGGTGCTAAAAGATGAGAACAATGCAAAACCTCCCGACAATTCTTGCAACACAATCCTTCCCACAACATAGCCGTGATCATCCGATTCCCGACTTTGCCTTCAGTGTGGTTTGACCAGAACGGTTGCTGCCTGGACACCTCGCAAGTGCTCTGGGGTCAAGTCCTCCTACAGTTCAGTATGTGGGAGTCCTCTCTTTGGAGGATACTTACTGTGCTCCACTTCTCCCCTTTTCTCTGTCCCATATCGAGCTGCCCAAACAGCCCAGCTCCCCTTCTTTCTCCACCATGGCCCTGCTGTATGGACACTCAGTGGTCGTTAAATGAGTCATACGTGCCATTTAAAGATCGACAGCACATTTGCGAAGGAATTCCTGTACCAATGGAGAACCTCTGGACAACAGGTCCACACAAAGCTTTAAGTATTATCTCTAAGAAACCAGCAGAGTCCTACTGGCCTGGGTGCTGTCCTGTGTGCTCACCTGAGGCCTTGTACTTACCCCATACACTTACTATTATGGATCCAAAGTGCCCCTCTCTGGCCCACCTACCTACTAGACTATCAGCTCCTGGAGGAAGTGACTCTGTTTTGCTTTCCACAGTATTCTCAACTTCTAGCAAAGAGCCTTGCACATAGTAGGTGTTCAGGTCTAATTCTATAGTGGTCCAACTTTGCCACATGGAAAAAGCTGCCTTTTCCTTTTGGTAACTGGCAGACACACTTGGGGAGAACTGGTCCCTAATTTTATAGTCTCTCCCAGTCTAGCTCAGTGCATTATTACATAGAAAGTAACTGCTTCATAACCAGGTTTCATGAAAAACCCAGAGTTGGCATCTATTAACTGGGATAGTCACAACGCTGGAGCAATCAAGAGCCCTGGCTCCATTCTTTTTTAAAAGATTTATTTTTATTGTTGGTTTTTTTTTTCTTAGCCAGTCAAATTCAGTAGTGAGGGGTTGTATACTATTTTTATTGTTTTTGACAGAGTGAGAGACAGACAGAGAGAGACAGAGAGAAGGGGGAGGGCCCAGAGCAGTCTCCATAGTTGCACATCATCAGTTTTCAATATGGTTTCACTCCACAGGTGGGCACAGAACTGCGCAGGGCAGGAACTGGGCCGGGAGCCTCCTGCATAGGCCCCAGCAAGAACTGAGCTGGGGGCACACCCCAGTTCAGCATGTGGGTCCACATGGGCCAGGGCCAGGATTCGATCCTCGGGCTCCAGGGCTACAAAGTGAGCGCTTAGCCCGCTGAGCCATCCCAGTTTCCCCACTGGCTCCATTCTTTAGCCCCCAAAGAATATATCAAGCAGATGAGGCTGCTCTGCCTGCCCCCCCCCCAACACACACACACAGTAAGCAACTGTCTGGTGGTGCCAGCTGCCATCTTCCTGCTTCTGCTAGTGCAGAAGTTACATACTGTGTTTCAATCTCTGCAGCTCAGCATGCCTGACATCCCTCAGTATGCAAATTAAAAAAAAAAATGTTGGTTGAACTGGCAGTAGACCCTCCATTCAACCAGATTCCAATTGCTAAAAAGGGAACCTAAAATATATATTTTTCAATGACCTAAGTATTTTTACATATCATCTTTTTCTGGGGGTCAGAAGAGCTTATCCATAATCTTAACAGAATAGAATGACTTTTGCAAATGAAAATGAAATGATAACCACGGGGACCGCAGGGGCCTGAAACCGTAGAGGTCAGATGGCAGCTCTTACTTGCCAGAGCTAGGAGGTTACATTGCTGTAATGACCGAGGGGTTTTCACCCACGAGGTGATGAGAAGACATGATGTCCCTGGGGGAAAGCACAGACAGCAACCGAGAGCGCTGCTCAACAATCAGGGAACGAATGAAGCAGCAGGAAGCCGAGGACACTCCATTGAAAAGCAAGTCCCTCGCTCAGTTCCCAGACCTGAGCAATTTTCACACCTGCTACCCACTGACTGACAAAGTGGCTGCATCGTGCATGGAAGGACTCTGTAACACATGGAAGTATATTCTATGACAATTCCCCCTGTCTGTCCCCAAACTGACCAATGGCCATTTACTGGAGTGACTGAACACTGGGGGAAGGGAACTACCCAAACATTTCAATCACTTGAGACACAGATTTTCATTGACATGGATGCCTAGAGATGCAAAGTGTCATCGTGGGCCCCTGTTAGATTGGGGGCTGGTGGGGGCCAGGTAATAAATAAATGGAGACCAGGCTACAGTTCAGCTCACCATAGACACCCCTGGGTCTGTGCTGGTCATTTTCCGAGACCTTGAGTGTATATTTGGACCTGTTGTACTTGGCAGTTGGAGTAACAGCCACGTTGAACCCTTGGACTATGGATTAAAAGTTCTCAGAGTGGAGATGGCCAAATGGAAACCTTTAAAGGGCTCATGAACTATCACACCTCAGGGCATACAGTGGAGATTAATTAAAAAATGTTTCACATAGCTTTGGATTGGTCCTAGCCCCCCGGAATAGATTAAGTCCCCTGGGTGAATGTAGGTGTGGGACATTTCCATTTGCAACCAGTTCTTACCTGGATTCAGAGGAGACCCTTCACTGTGTCTGACAATCCCATGCAAGGTGATTTTGTTTAAAAAATAATAATAATAAACTCACCCTATTAAGTACGCAAATAGGAGTACTTAATGCAGGTAGTCAAATGAGTTTCCTGCATAGACAATTTTTTAAATGTAGGAAACTCTCAGAAGCTTTATAGACATTTGATTTTATTATCCCAAAGATTTCATAAAATAGATTTTTTAACATAAGCTTAATTGGCCTGAAATGATGCTTAGAAAGGTCATATACTTCCATTTACTAAATGTTTTCTGTGAACAAGCTGACCTGTGAATTTCTCTCTCTGAAGATAGAGACAAAATTAAATGTTTTTATTGAATTGAATTAAGGATGACTTCATAACCAAGGGAGAGAGATTCATAACGGTTTTCATCACACGTGCTTTGCCAACACGTGGCATCTTTGCTCGAATTGATTTTTCAGAGGCATTAGATTTTACTAAGGCAAAACCAAACTTTAAATTTCATCCATCTCTCTTAGAAAAAAACAGACCTCTGCAGCTGGTGCATCTGGAAGTGGAAAGTTACACTATAATTCTCCACAGTTAATAGTAAAATGAAGCACATTAATATAACCTCTCGTCTACCTTCTCCTGCTAAAAAGTGACCAAAAGCAAAGAAATACAGATGAGAAAGTATATAGTTAAGCATTTTCAACATTGTTAATATAATTTGTCATATGTTACAGTGACCAAATCCAAGAATATTAAGTTTTTGTATTAGCTGGTCCTTCTGAATGTGATAAATAAAAGCAAAATCTATATTCACATAAATCTTTTTTTCAGCTCAGAAAGATGAGGCATATAGTCTGTACTCAGAACACAACTACTGGCAGCAGAACCACACAAGAGGTTGGGGAGCTGCCGTCTCATCTCCCTCCGATGTCTTTTACAACAGCAATAAGGTAACATTTTTCTGAATGGGTTCGGTACTCAAAGGCAAGAGGATGATTCGAGTCTCCTGCTGATCCTTAAGCCTCCAGTGTCACAAGGCTGCCAGAGTCACCCTCAGAGCATTTACCGAGTGTCTGGGCGTGGGAGACGCAAACAAGGGTGGCGTGGCTTTGCTCTTATGACGATGCTCAGTCTTCTTGGGGAGACAGTCACCTACCACATTCCCCAGAACAGTGTGGTAAGTGCTGCAAGAAGCCAGGATGCTGGCAGCATCCCGAGGAGAAACGTGTCCAACCGAGACCCTCTCTTTGAGACCCTTCACTGTCTACAAGTTTGCACGCAAATCCCGTTCTCTTAGCCGAGTAGCTCTCAGACTCCTTTCATGATCCTGAGGAACTGTTTGCTCTCTTGCTGTGTCAACATTGGCCCTGAAGGTGCAAAAGCGATGGGGGCAAGACTGCTGGGGCCTGAGTGTGATTCAAGGCAGGACCGCCAGCTCTGCTGGTAGCATAGTGTGCTTCACCCTCACACACTCTGTCAGCAACCAGCTGTGCTTAAGGTCCCTGATGAAGCAGTAAAAATGATTCATTGTATTAAACCTCCGCCCTTGAGCACAGTCTTTTGGCAATCCTGTGACAGTACGGGCTGCACCGACAGCATTTCTGCAGCATACCCAAGGGCAATGGCTACCTTGATGAATATTGCCGTTGTGTGAGTTGTGAGCTGAACTAGCCACTCTTTTCAAGGAAGACCGGGTTTTACTTGAAGTCTGAAAGGACTGTCAGACAAACTATAGTATCAGGCATAGTTATTTGGCAATCATTTTTTTTCTTGAAAATAAATAAAATGAGCCTGCCTATCATTACAGTGATCCCTCGTTTTTCGCGGTTAATGGGGACCAGGACCTTCCGCGAAAGCTGAAAAACCGCGAAGTAGGATTTGCCCCTAGGAATGTTCGTGTATGCGGGTACAAGAATGTTTTAAATATGTAAACAGTATTCATACTTTACTCATTTAAGACAAAAATGACAACAGTCTATGTATTTACTTCAACGTGTCAGTGCTAATGAATAAGGTTCATGACAAAACCTTATACAGTAATAAACATGAATCAACATTGCTTTCTGAGAGAGGCGAAGAGTCTTGTGTTGGTGGAACCAATCACGCGCCTTTATGAGAGCCCGTGGGATGTGCTCTGAGTCAGCTCATCTCTGTGTTGGACATGCAGGGATCCTTCTCTCTCGCGCATCCACAGGAAACAACGCTCCTTTCCTCAATGTGGCTGCCGACATGGTTGTATTTTTTCATTTTTATTTTTTGATGAATATTTTGGAAAAACCCGCGAAGCACTGAAGCCGCAAAACATGAAGCGCGAAGTGGCGAGGGAACACTGTACATGGAAACTGGCAGCTTTTGCTGCCAATGATAAACTTGAGCTTTCAAGCAAATATGAGAATTTCGGAAAACGTGTGTCCACAATGATGAACTTGGCAGCTTTCCAGCGCTTAAAGTTGGTTAGAAAAGAATTTGTCAGCATTTGAAAGATCTGCCTAACTCAGTGAACCAATACTTTCCAAATGACCGATGCAGGGTGCTACTAAATCAAGCCTGGGTAACAAATCCATTCTAAGAACAAGAAAGACCAGTGGACTTTAATGTCACAGACTGTGAAAAGTTCACTGATAGTTTCAGAATCTACAATACAACTAAACTTTAAGAAACTACCATTCATTGAGTTTTGGTGTCATAAGAAAGAATATCCACAATAATCTAAAGACTATTAAAACACACTTTCTTTTTCCAAATTCATATCAATGTGAAGATGGATTTTCTTCATATGTTTTAACCAAAACAACAGAGAGAACACAAAAGACTGAGAATCCACCCACATGGGAGGCAAGAACCTTCACCGCCATCTTAGTGGTTACCAGTTGTGCTGCAGTTCAGCATATGGGTTCATACCTCATGGGGCCGGGATTTGATCCCAGGATCTTGTGGTTGCAAAGCAAGTGCTTAACCTGCTGAACGATCCCAGCACCCCTTCAATAATTTTTAAGATTGTAATGAGGTTCTGAGGACCATTGCATTAACCTATCAGGTCCTTCACAATCTCACCTGACCTATCTTTCCAACTTTGTGTCCCACCTTCCTCTTCTCATCTGTCTTCCCCTCTTTACACCACCATTCCCATGTCCAGCAATGACTAGTGACTTTCAGGCCACCCAAATAGGCTGCATACTTCGTTTTCATTGTCCTTTTGAATGCCCTCTCTGCTAGCTCCCCTTATGGGTTAAGTTTCTAGTCTTTCTCTTAAAACCAAAGTCCGTAAAAATTTTCCTCATTACCTTACAAAGTTAGTTACACTTCGCTCAGGACCCCAGGGACTTTGTGCAGAGAGTGATCTTGAAAAATCATTTTGTATGAGATTATCCACACATCTGTCTCTCCCTC
>PVKE010038641.1:0-15360 GCA_004027555.1 Craseonycteris thonglongyai
TATATATATATATATATATATATATATATATATATATATATATATATATATACACATACATACACTTTACTCAATAAAAAATTCTTGCCAAGATATTCTAGCAGAACATTCTAGGTGTTTTTTTTGTTTGTTTATTGTTTAAGAAATTAGCAAATGTCTTAAAAGTAATGGGAAAGATATTAATGCTGATTAGGAATACTGTACAGTAGCAATGGCTAATGTGACCTTCACAAAGCTTACAGAGTTTAAAGCATTTTTCTGAAGTCACAAGTAGTATTGGGTCCAAGTGAGTTTCAAAATCAGGTCTACAAACACTGAAATCCTCGCTCTTTTTTATTTTTAAAGATTTATTTTTATTGTTTTCTGACAGGGAGCAAGACAGACAGAGAGAGACAGAAAGAAGGGGAAGGGTCCAGAGCAGTCTCCATAGTTGACAGCATTAGTTTTCCATATAGTTTCATTCCACAGGTGGGCGCGGAGCTGCGCAGGGCAAGAACTGGGCTGAGAGCCTCCTGCATAATTCCTGGCAAAAACTGAACTGGGGGCACACTCCAGTCCAGCATATGGGTTGGCATGGGCCGAAGCCAGGATTTGATCCTTGGGCTCCAGGGCGGCAAACTGAGTGCTTACCCCACTGAGCCATCCCAGCTTCCCCTCCTTGCTCCTTTTAACACATCAAGTTGACTTACAAAAGGCAGCCTGAATTTAACACCATTCTCATTCTATGAAGAACTTTGTTTCTTTATTTATACCACAAATTTTTATTTAGCTCCTAAGAACCAAAGGTTATATGTCAAAACTGTTGTTTAACAATAATTATAGGTAATTATCTTTATGGCTACCATTATTCAAAATTAAGATTTTAATACTTTTGTTTCTGAAATACTATAGCATAATGAATTATATATTAGCTAATATAGTAGCCAAATATGTCATCACAGAGGTTTAACATAGGCAAATATTGTGCCACATTAACTTTCTCTTTATTTGTTAACAACCAGAATCTTGCAGCTCCCCAATCTCTAATCTCAGAGTTAACCTAGAATTTGTTCGGTATGATTTACATGTATCAAGTTGTTATACTTTTATTAATATTACATATGTATCTCTAAAGGTCCAGTTTTTTCTGTTCTTTATGGTATGAACCTTATGGAGATATAACCCTTTCTAACCCTCTAATACTATCTGCAATACACTAACCACCATTTCTGTGAAGGAATAATGTCTATTTGCTTAGTTCTACAAACACCATTATCTCTCTATAGTGAGCACTATGAAGTCAGAGATGGTTATAAGATTGGATATATAGAATTGGTGGCTAGGGAGTAGGAAGAGTAGGTAGGAGAGAATAGATAGGAGAGTTGGTAGGAAATAAATCCTTGGTTTGGTTTTTGTGTTTTGTAATGTCACTGACTGAGTCAGAAAAATTATTAAAATAGAGTAGACTTTGAGAAAGGGGTAAGAAACATGGTTTAGTAAGACTTCTAGCTATAAACATTTGAATTATGAAACATTGCAGAAGAGAAATGTGTGTATATAAGAAATATAACTTTCATTCACATTACAATTTGAATAAACATATAAAATGAAGTTTTTTTATTTGGCCTCTATTTCAACTGGCCTTCCTACAAGTCCAATTTATTAAGGGGAGAATGTAGGAGTTAAAAAATGGCTCATCTGATTGCAAGTGTTTTCCAACCACTAGTTTAAACACTTCTTCAGCATTCACTGTTTAGGCTCTCCTATTTCCAGCTGTCCCTTTCTTACACTTTTACTATGACATCATGGGCTTGGGAGTGGCATGTTCATGTAACTTCATGGCCTTGGATCCACATGATCCTCTGGATCCTCACAATCTTGACAACAAAAGGCCAGTTATAGCTATTCTCTGAAGTACGATTGGCCAAGTTCTATACCTCTGTTGACATTTGTAATTTATGTAATCTATTTCTTGTCTAGTTCCTCTCTTGGTTTAGTCACAGCCGGTTTCCCCCTCACTCCCCAGCTTACATAGTCTTTCCTTGCTACTTCATAGCTGTAGATGCCTGTGAGTCACATTCCAATTCTCCATCTGGCTCTTCATGCCTAGAGTAATCCACTCTTAGCCTCTTCTATGGACCAGGGCAGGCCTCAGCTCTCAATTCACTGCTTGCCCCAAAGGAGGGTTAGCAGTACAAAATAGACTCTTCTTCATGCTTGATCACAGGGCTCTGCCTGCCTATGTTGATGCTACTAACCTTTGTTGGGGGTCTGCCTTACATAGCAGTCGTCTCCTAAATTTCACCACAGGGAAAGGGCGTATCTGTCTGTCTTGGTTGATCTCCTCTGTTATTTGAAGCCTGGGGTGTGGAAACCAGAACACATATATGACCATCTTGCTTACATCTTTAATAAACCCCAGGAGCAGAAGGGATATTTTAAAAAACAAACAAATCTTCTGTGTCATCTTTGCTCCTGGCTCAGCCTCCTGCCTGTGCCTTAAGAATAGATGAGCTATTTGCTATATCTGGGTGAGTACTCAATGATTTGAGTCCTTAGGTTTAACAGGTTATGTGTTAAAGGGAAAACTAAAGAAATTTAGCAAATCCACCCTTTCTACGTATAACTTGGTGTCAAACCTATTTTTATGCAAACGTATCAAGTACCAGCCCCTTTAAGATCACATCTGTTACCCCCTCACAATTGGAAATGTTTGGAGAATACTCATATTGCTGTCTATGTAAAAGCAACTCTCTCATTAGCAAAGAAATGGCTTCAGCATAATCAGAATGGCAGAGCAAAATTTGTGACTTAGTGGCAAAAATCAAAATGCCTTCGTTTAATGTTGCACAATAATATCTCTATTGCATGTAGATTTGGGATGATGATTGAGTTAGCAATAATTGATAGAACCTATAAGGGAGATGAAAGAACATAGAGGGCGAGAAACCTGAACACCAACATTTGAGTAGCAAATAGTAGAAGAGAAGTCAAGGAAAAAGAAGAAGATTGAGGGGAAGCCAGGATGGCTCAGTGGGTTAGGCGCTCACTTTGGAGCCCTGGGACTGAGGATCGAATCCCAGCCCCAACCTGTGCGAATCCATACGCTGAACTGGGGAGTGCCCCCAGTTTAGTTCTCACTGGGGTGAGACCCCAGCCCAGTTCCTGCCCTGTGCAGCCCCGCTCCCACCTGTGGAATGAAACCATGTGGAAAAACCAATGATGTGCAACTATGGAGACTGTTCTGGGCCCTCCCCCTTCCCTCTGTCTCTGTATCTCTCTCACTCTCTCTGTCAAAAACAATAAAAATAAATTTTTAAGAAGAAGATTGAGGGAAAATAGGGAAGAGAATGAGAAGTGAATTGGTATGAAAAGTTTCTAAAGGTCAACAGTGCTACATGCTACCCAAGGTCAAGTATGAGAATAAAGTCATTCCACTGCAACATAACATTAAGATATCATTGGCAGGTTTAGCAAGCATAGTTCCAATAAAGCAGTGTGGTCAGAAAATATTTAGAAGGGCTATGGAATCAAAAAGAAGTAAAAAAGATGATAAAATAAATTTTCTTAAAGAAAATTCATTGTTAAGGGAGGAATAAATGTAGTATAATAGGATGTAAGTAGAGTCTCAAGAAGGTGATTTTCAAGAAAGTAAACTGTGCTGGTCAAGATAGGTTAAGTTATTCTGCAGTAATAAACAACCCCAAAATGCTGAAGCTACATTTCTCCATGTCCAATGCAGGTTGTCAAGGGCTTGCTATGCCCATCATAGTCATTCAGGGGGCCAGGAAAGTGAAGGTTTACCACCTTAGCTCTTAGAGCTTCCAGCCCTCAGTGAAACTCATCACCTGTTATTAGCCAAAGTGAATCACGTGGACATATATAACTTTAAAGGAGACAGGAAAATGCAACTATAGAGTATGAATAGAGAGAAAATACCACTATTTATTTAAAGATTTATTGACTACTATGGGCAAAAGTGACTTTCCCATACCAACCAAGTGAATCAATCTGGCCCCACACAGCCTTATTTGCATGGAAGTGTCATATTTGTGATCTACCTGGGCTAGGTGTGCAATTTTACCAGGTTGAGTTAGGTAAGAAATAAAAGCAGTCTGGAGGCCAAAAGGCAGTTTAGACGAGAGACTAGACCAGACAGGCCAGAGAGGGATTATGCGAAAGAACATGGTTCTAGAAAGAAGAGAGAGAGGAAAACATAGAGCAGGAGGTGGTAGGAGAGTTTCTGTGGAAGGGCTAGTTGTTGGAGATGGGCAAAAAAGAAGTGAGGACGGCTATGAATGGATACAGATGTGCAATTCATATTTGGTAACCACTGATTTTGTATTTGTTTTATGTGAAGTAGGAGGCAAAATCAATGACTGGGTGCGAGAGTATAAATGTTTGAGTTAGAGTACAGAGAAATTTGATGCAAGTTTAGAACTATTACTCTAGAAAATGGGAAACAAAGATGCTCAAGGATTGCATGAGTAATTTTTGGTTCACAGCATGATTCTAGGGGTTTTCAGTAGGAATGTTTAAAATTATACCAATTTAGATAGTTGTCATTCTCCAGCAGTGAGCAGGAAAGAAGAACAACCCAAGATAGTTGGGTTGTCCAGTGTTTGCCACCTGGCTGATCAGAAGCAACAGACAGTTGAGAGGACAGAGGTGTCAAGGGCAATGGCAGGAAAGAAGCTGAGAGGCGTATACCAGGAAAGTAGCTCATCAACTGGGAGGAAAGAAAATATTGACCAGGTTCTTTTTCCCAATGAAAATTATGACTCTTTAGACCACATAATAAAGCAAATACCTTGGAAATATAATGATAGCTATTAATAGAACTACAACTAAATCAAGTAAGATGTGCATGCTCTCTTTGGTAAAACTTTCAGAAGAGACTTGTAGCAGAACTACTCTGTCACTGGAAGCAACTCCTATGCAGGTGGCTAATAAATCTACCCCTTTTGATGAACACATGAATGTGTCATGGGAACCTAGTATATTTTATCTACCAAGAAAAGATATGAATTCTAGTAAACTTGGCTTGCAATTTTGAAGACATAAATCACTTTACGAATGATCCTTAGGGCTAAAGACATCAACATAATTGAAAGCCTGGCAATCATTTACAAAAAATCTTTATTAGAGCCAAGTAACAAATGTAAATTCAGAATTTATTTTTTTAGAATCTAACTTTTGAGATAAGTTCTGGATTGAGGGACATTACACGTGGGAGTATTTACTTCCTCAGTTTAAAATTTTTAGCTAGAACTAGCTATTGAAAAGCTATCAAATCTAGCATGCTGACATCCAACTGCTTTACATTTACATATCCAAGAATGTGAAGATGATTTCTGTAGAAAAAGTTGGGTAGCTAAAGTAATTCTATGCTTAGTCCCATCAGTTTTTATTTTTCTTGAGTCACAAGTTATTTCCTTTCCTGCTTCAATTCCAAACTCAAGTTGACTTTGACACACTTTTTATTATCTTGTATCTCTTAAATTAGGAGAGAAAATATTATATCTGGTTATAAAAATAGCCCAGAGAAAGCACTGCATAAAAAGGCCTGCTTGGCTTTGTCCTGCAAACTTCAACCAAAAAATGTTCTCTCTGTTTTACTTATAGCCAATAAGGACTGGGTCAAGTCCAGAAGGAGGTGGTCTTAATCAATTGTTTTTAGGAGGAGAGTCTATATAACCTACTGGCTTGAAAATCTTTGCACACTAAGTCTTATAGAGATATAGCAGAATTGCCAAAATTGTATTACTGCTTCAAACCATCACAAATTACACTGCACTTTAAGTTTTATTACCAAGTAAGACAGCACAAAATTTCATTTCCATGTCTGTTGCCAATTTAAATGAATAGCTGGTTCCTGCCAGCTCAGGAAGACACCAGAGGAAATGTTGCACAGATCATTGGTGCATGGAATAAATGATAGCAGACCCCTTGGTCATTTAATCTCAGAACAAAATTTGTATTTTAAGTAGGCTTTAAAAATGTAATGTGAATTATGCTATATGAGGGTAATCATTCAAGAAAACAACCATATTAAATGCCTACTATGTACTCAGAATGTTTTTCGATGTTGTAGATGTTATAAAATTAAAAGATACGAGCTTTTTTCTCAGAATTTCCTCCACTATTAGTCAAAGTAAACTAACACACAGAAAAATATGTAATACATCATGTAATTAGGGGTAAATCACTTAGTACCTCCCGTGCTAGGGGGAATCAAAGAGGAAAAAAAAAAAAGATCAGTAAAAAACTTCAATAATCATGGGAGATAAAGTCTTAAAGCTTTGAAAGAGAAAAGAAAAGTGCATGTTCCCAGCAATGAAACAAAATGGGCAGCAGTAAGAAATTTAGAATTTGGGATTTGAAATTTCTGGGAGAGTGAAGTTCTCATTTAACTAAAGGAAGTTTGATTAATGGAAGACTGTTGGAGATAAGAAATATGACCAAAGAATGGAAGAACCTACAAACCTGGCAAAGGCACTAAATATTGAATAGTGATGGGCAGTAGCTTCTTACCTCTAGGTCTGACCTACACTGCCTTATTAGCAGGGAAAGGTCATATTTGTGATCTACCTGGGCTAAGGGTACTATTGTGCCAGGTTGAGTTGTGTTAGAAATAAAACCAGTCTGCAGGCTAAGAAGCAGCTTAGACTAAAATGAGTGGGAAAGGACCAAAAGAATTGGAAAGTAAAGACCCAAAGTCCCTTGGATAGGGGAGAAATAAGGCCAGGACAGAGGGTGAAATGTGGAGTACAGGAAAGAAAGAAGATACTGATATTTAAAAAAAAAATTAAAATTAGGGGAAGCCGGGATGGCTCAGTGGGTTAAGCGCTCACTTTGCAACATCGGGGACCAGGTATCGAATCCCGCCCGTGCAGAACCATATGCTGAACTGGGAGTTCCCCCAGTTCAGTTTTCTCTCTGTCTCTGTCTCTGTATCTCTCTCTCTCTCTCTCTGTCAAAAAACAATAAAAATAAATAAATAAATATTTTTTAAAAAGAGTAAGCAAAATATTTTTTAAAAAATGATCAGAAGATAAAGACTGAAAGGATTGGGAAGCTTGGAAAATAAGATATGAAATACATAAATTGATAAAAACAAAAAATAAAACATAAAAAGTGGAAGAGGAAAAAATATTTGTTAGGGAGAAGACAAAGGAATTAGGTATAAGAATTGTAAGAGAAGAAAAAAACATTCAGGAGTCTAAGGCAAATATATCATGAAGTTACAAGGAGAAACAATAGCAAGTGAATGGGAGAAGGTTAGGAAGAAAAAGAAAGGGTAAAAACTGGATAAATGAGCTGAGGAAATGTTATGATGTCATAGGTAAATAAATTCAAGAGGAGAGGATGGAGGAGAAAGAAATAAATAACTTAAGGGAAATAGAAAATATTCAACATTGCTTTTACTCCCTTATCTTTCCCCAGAACCAGTATTTTCCTGTGTGTTAGTTTACTTTGACCAACTGTGAAGAAAACTCTGAAAACAGAGCATATATCTTTTAATTGCCATTTTAAAACCTCAAGTGAACCCCACCATGAATATAAATCCCTGCCCAGCTCCCAAATTCCCCTAAACTTCTTAGGGGTGTTAGATAAATTTAAGGCTTGTCTACCTCATACCACTTCACATTCAGACTCCAAAGCCTCAATTAAAATGTGTTGCCACTCAGGAATTTTTCATTCATTTTTGTTTAACTTTCTATTATCTTTTCCATAGCACAGGTTCCTAAACTTTCTCTTTGTTTCTTTTTTTTTTTAAGATTTATTTTATTGATTTTTGACAGAGAGAAACAGAGACAGAGAGAGACAGAGAGAAGGGGGAGGGCCCAGAGCAGTCTCCATAGTTGACATTAGTTTTCCATATAGTTTCACTCCACAGATGGGCACAGGGCTGCACAGGGCAGGAACAGGGCCGGGAGCCTCCCACATAGGTCCCGGCAAGAACTGAACTGGGGGCACACCCCAGTTCAGTATGTGGGTCTGCATGGGCTGGGGCCTGGATTCGATCCTTAGTCCCTGGGGCTACAAAGCGAGCACTTTACCCGCTGAGCCATCCCAGCTTCCCCCACTTTCTCTTTCTATAGCCCGCAAAAGCACTTATTCTGTAGATCCCTTACCCCGCTATTACTGCATTTTCCCAACTTCCCTTTAGCATGGCTTCAAGATTTCTCAACATCTTCACTCAGTTTCTTCTCTTACCCAGTCTTCTTTTGGAAAAAAAGAAAGAAAAGGGGATATGGAGGAAAGGAAGGTTGGAGAGAGAGAGTGAGTGAGAGAGAGAGAGAGAGAGGGAGAGAAAGGAAGGGAAGGGAAGGGAAGGGAATGGAATGGAAGAGAATGGAAGGGAAGGGAACAGAAAAGATCAGAGGAGAGGAGAGGAGAGAGGAGAGGGAGAGGGAGGGGAGAAGACTGAGAGAGAGATTTTCCATTCTCTCTAATGTTACTCCTTCTACCCAACCCCCCTTGGGCCTCCCCCACAGACCTCATTGGATCTTGTACCACTGCCTCCTTAACTATTCAACTTTTCTTTAGCTTCCCTCTTCCACAGATTTCGGTCTTACTTGAAGTCTCTTTTCTTCAGAACACTTTGTTCCTCAAAACTTGACCGTCTGGGCTCCACTTTCATAACAATATTAACAATATTATCCATCCTTAACAAAAGCCCAAAGGACCACTACACCTTCTTTCTGAAACTCTCTTCTTCTTTCTTCTACCTCAAAATTCTTAGTTGTAAGCACTGGAAATTAATTCTGGTGATTAAGGAAGAAAAGGAGTTTGTCAAAAAAAAATACTGAGTAGTTAACAGAATCTTTGGTAAGGCAGATGAACCAGATTTGAGGCCAAAGCTTCCAGAAACAGTGTCCCAGACCAGCCTTTAAGGACGGCCATAGGCAGCGGCTGCGCCTACTACTGCCTCACTGAGCACCATGTGCTACAGTTTGGATTCCTGCCAAGAACTCAATTCTTACTGCAAGGACACTACCGCCAACATTGATGCCACTTCTGACCAAAGACGAAAACTAGCAGCCCTGTTGTCTAAAAAATGCCTCAATGCCTTTGCTTCCTCCTTTGCCAGAAAAATGGATGCACACAGACTTCTTTCTCCACATTATTTAGAACTAACGTCACACAAGTGTGACTGAGTAGGGAAGCCCAATAGGTACTTAGTACACATCAGTTGAAGGAAGGAAGGAAAAATATAAATAATAAGTATAAATGAAAATCACGATCATTAGCTCTTGATACACAGAATAATTTATTTTTTATTTGCTTCCATTTGAATTCGAGTCATACCCAGAGCGCAACGTATCTATGGCTCCATTGTTTATGTATATGGCCAGGATGTAAAGAAAGTCCTATCAGCTACCAACTAGCACACATAGATTGGAGCTTGTTTTTCTTAACTGATACCTAAGTCAGCTTCTTCCAGGCTATACCCATATGCTACCCCAGATGTTATGTCTGTTTCATTTTAGAGGCTATTATGACTATCTCATTTTTGCTTCCAGAACATCTATGCCTATGCAGTAATAACTCCTGCAGTCAGAGACATTTGAAAAGCTCTATAATAGCGAAATGATGGTTTTGAAAATTTGCATAAGTCATATTCATTCATGGCTCATGTTTTTCTTAATATACATTCTATATTAGCGTCAAACCAACACAATAAAACATCATCAATCCAAGCCCCACTCGTTTTAAACTCAAACCCTATTGATAACTCCTTGTTTCTACTTCTGTTTCTTTCCTCTCAGCTAGAATGCCTTTTTCATTCAACTCAAAGTTATATCTATCAGCTCCTTCCAAGCTGAATTCAAGATTACCAATTCTAACAGCCTTCTTCGATTAAACCCACTGATTCTGATCACTCCAGGGTACTGCACCCTATCAGAACTTATGAACTCTGTTTGTCTGTTGCTTTACAGCTGTGAATGTGATGCTTTTATTGGTTTTATGTCATTTTCTATGTGTATGTTTACTCTCCTGCTAGGGGAAAGCTCCTAGGAAAAAGAGGCCATATCTTCTGCTTCCTCTATATACTTCCAACCCTACTGAGTACCTACCTCTGAACTACTCCTGATGTAGGTGCCCAGGGCATGCCCCAGAAGAAAAGGATATACTCAGGTAAAAACAGAAAGCACAAGATGTCACTCATTCTCTTGATAATCATTTCAAAACTTACGTCTTAGCTACAGTAGAAGTATACGCCATGAGAAACTAACAGTATCCTAAAATGTCATCTTTAAAGATGATGAGAAATGATGATGCCACAGATGCAGCAGGCAACCACTAAATTATTTAAACAGAAACCATGTGGAGGAATTTCAGCACTGGATCGCTGTTGTGATCTATGACAGCAACCTTACTACAGATCTTGATGAACTGTCATAACCCAAGTTACTAAGAGAATAAGATGGAGAATATTTCATTCTACAAATACAAAGAAAAATGTGTTCATTTTGTGGGACTGAAACTTTAAACAATCCAAGATTTTTGTAAATTATCTATTTGGCAATTTTCCTTACATATAATTTATAACTTTTTCAAAACAGTCTACTAAAATGACATTTTTATGAGGTAATATGAAATTTGAACTCCAAGAAGATATTTGATGATTTTAAGAAGTTTTTGTCAATTTGGAGGACTGTGATAATGGTAGTATAGTTGTATTTTAGCAAGAGTTCTTACCATTTACAAATATATGCTAAAAGACTTACGGTTGAAATAATAGGAATGATTTACTTCAAGAAAATAGAAAAGTGCTTTAGGTACACTTCTTTTAGTTATTATAAAAAAATTGTGTAAAGTAGATGCTGTTTGGCTGATTTTACAGATGAAAAAATAGACTTAGAAAGGTTATGTTTCCTGCCCAAGGTCACACAGTTAACAACTGACAAAGCCAGAATCCAAATTGAAAATTATGTGATACCAAATTTTGTGCTCATAACAATGAAGGCATACTGCCTGTTTTAACACAACCACAAAACAAAATGTTCCTTTGTTGCAAAAGGAAATTATTATTAATTAGTCTACAATTATAATTTGATGCCATGCTTTACTATGAAAAGATACTCAAGGGAACATAATATAAGATAAAATAGTCCCAAATATATAAATTATCTATGACTAATAAGATAATGCCAAGGGGATAAAAGTGTGTGTGTATGTGTGTATTTTGTCTTCTTAAATATATATCATGCATTATTATTCATGTCACCTTATTTGAAAGATTTCTGGCTTAAGTTTATCATCTCACTATTTCCCATATGCATTTAACTAGTGAATATATACTGCCTAGAAAGTAATTAAAAAGTCACACACCCTGTTGGAAATATATTACCATTTTATTTATTAATTATACCTTAATAAAACTGGAACACTAAGTTAAATTTAAAAAGTAAAACTGAAACAAAGTACATGTGAAAAGAGTAATACCCTACAAATACAATATACTAATTTTGTATTCAATAAATAAAATATATAAATGTAAAATAATTCTAAGGTGCTAGGCCATAGGAAATAGGTCAAAGACAGAATTTAGCCTGAGAGTCATAGAAGGCTTACCCCCACTCTAGAGAGTTTTTGTTCATTTTTGTCCAGGGCCCCATTTGAATTGGATATTGGAGTATAGGTTCTGCTTGGGAGCTACACAGCTCTTATTGCATTTCTTGCTGTTGCAGTTTCTTGAGTTGTTGTATTAGGTGTTGAAACATCACAGAATCTCCAGGTCCATTACTGGTTGCTTTGGCGATACAATTTCTCCACTAATATAGACGCTTCCTAATCTATTTGCTTCCAGTCATTTCCATGTAAAAGTAAGACTGCCACTTTCCTCTCTTAGTCGTGGCTTCTGTGCTTACTTTCCTCAGTTTCATGCGGCTGCCTGGCAGCCATCTGAGACAGTAGGCCAGGCAGTGCTCTCAGCCTAATCTTCATGGCTACAAAATCCTGCTTTCTCCCTGTGTGGTGAAAAAAAGAAGTTGGCTCCTTCAATCTCATGAGAACCAAAACCTCTGAGCCCCACTCATTTTAGAGGTTGGGCCATGAGCAAAGAAAGCCACCCTTAGCAAACTTCTATGACTGTTTGTCTCTACTTGCAAATTAGCCACTCCTTGCCTGAAGTAAGTTTTCTCATATGTAAAAAGACCAAGAAGCAGCCAAGACACACATTCTGCCTTTTCTAATCACATCCTCTGAAGTTTTAGGCTTCAGAGGCAGGTGGTCTACCTTTAAGTTACCACAGAAGAGAATGTTGCCTTTCAAAATAAAATAATAAAATGATTCAAAGACACTGTTTTGATGATATGGATCAAGGAGCCTACAGACCAGCTGACTCCCCAGTGGAAGCCAAGCTGGAGTTTCTGAAAAGTTATAGGAAGCTCACAATTGTAATAAAGTATAAAATTGAATTTATAATAGAAAATTGCTTAGCTCTTAGGTATATGAAACTAAGAAATTGGACAGATTTTAATAAATGGTACCTGATCTCAAGGAGTTTACTTGTAGTTAAGAGTACAAAGTATGTATTTTATTTCTGAGAAGTGTATTTCTCTAAAGTATTTGAAATGTGGGAGCTATAGAAGATAGCCTTTTTAATAATGTTAATTAAGAAAATCTCTCTGTCTCGACTAATTTTTTTAATAAGATTATCTTGCTCTAATTTTAAGTGTTTTAATTTTTAGTAAGTTTGAACATATTTTTTTTCCATTTTTTTATTTATCACTGAGTAACCTCTTTTGTAGAATTTTATTCCTGCCCTGCACCATTTTTTGTTTTGGAATAGTAATACAGTTCTTATCAGTTTATGTTACCTATTTGCATGTAATTTGTATAAAAGTTTTTCTCAAATCATTTGGGAATATTTTGTGCTATGTCTTCACTTTGCTTTTGAAACTTTTTTGTATGAGTCAGGGGTGGGTTGACAGGGAGAAACTAAGCAAGAAAAGGGAAAGTTGATATTTGCCTCCCTAAGACCAACTAACTCATTTCACGTCATTTTAAACATTATGTCTTTAGAGGCATCTTTTTTTCCTGCTTCCCAGTCCAGGCCAGCCTTGGACCAGGGTGTTACATTCCTCTTCCCAGGGCAGAGACAGAGGCCACCCAGGAGGTGGACAGGCCCAGCCTGTGGTGTCTTCAACTCAGCAGCAGCACCTCAAGCAGAGAGGTGATCACTGTGAAACATATAACTCTTGAAGCCCTCCTGAAAAAAAACAAATTGTCTACTGCTTTTCACCAGATTTAAGCTAGGATGTCAAGTACCATAAGCAAAGCAAACACAATAAAAATAATCTATAGATCAGAATAATGTGTAAAACTTAGAGCCAGTAGGGAATCTAGGAGAAAGAAGACTGCCTTGGGCATAAGTAGACACGAGTAATATCCTGAACAAGGTAATAACTTCCTACATGAGAGCTACTGGGACTTTGCCTTTTTATTATCTTTGCAAATATCATTTTTACAGACCTTACATTTCAGTCAATTCACAGGATCTTCATCTTTACTAAGGTCACCCTCTAGCTACTCAGACATTGGGGACAATACTCTATGAAGATGCACAGACTCCGGAAAACATAATCTTTCCTCCTCCTCTGTCAGGGAAAGAGTTCTTTCCAGCCCTGAAAGAGGCTGGCCGGATGTGGGATTCCCTCGGACAGCAGCACAGATGCAGGAAGGGAGCAATTTTGAATTCTCCTAGAGCAGATTTGAGAATTTAAACTGATACAATCTAAACTGTGAGAATTAGTTTTTGGAACAAGAGGAATACACATGAAAAATAATTCATAGGCAGTTTTATGGCTTTGTGAAAAAAAACACATTGTAATAAGTTTAGCTCAAAAGAGGCTGCAGAACGCAGCAGCAAAATGCTTAGAATTAAGAGTTTCTACCTTCCCCACTTCAGACGATTAATGAATTAACGGCTCTGTGGCTTAGGTGCTTCATTTTTAGAGTGACAATACCTATTTCCATCACAAAGAAATGTTGTCAGAACAAAATGTGGCATTGTATTTAATGGTGATATATAAGTTTAAGAGCATTAAACGATAGGTTTTATTATTTACTATTTCTATAAAACTCCCCCTTCTCCACGTTTTCTCTGCTGTGTCACAGGAATCTGAGTTGTTCACCTTTCTTCTCTAGCACTTGCCTAGCTTCTGGATCACCTCTCAGTTACTGGGTCAATTTTTAACACCATACCCTCCCCATGGAGTGCAGCAACTTATTCTGTTCATGGTTTTCTCCCTACTCCACATGAGCAGAGCATATAACTTTGCTTCTGCTGCTTCTTCTTGCTCTAAGATTTGTAATATCTACTGAAGCTAGGCTGCAGGTCACATTTCCTTAAACAGCCCTCTGCTTAAAATACTGTATACTGACCAGTAATCTCCTTAACCTAATTTTGTCATCTGTATAAGTCTTTCCTACTTTTAAATTTACTCAGTGTGAAAACCAGTTGCAGCTTCTAAGAATATAAATTTCTTTACTAGGATTTGATAAGTTATACACAAAGAAATAGAATAAAATTGCAAAGTAAGTATCATCCTCACCATCCAAACTCTGCAAGCCTAACCAATCAACAGCTATAAATCAATTACAAGTAAAAAATTAAAAACTCAGCTGTTAGATCTGGGAAGCAATGTAGGGATCATCAGCTCTACTATCTTTACATGTAGGTAAGTAAACAGGCTCCGCATTGGGCAGGACAGTACTGAGTATACTGAATTATACATATTTTTGCCATGACCCAGATGCAGCAAGCTGTCTGTGTACATAGAGCTTCTCTTACCTGCACGTATCAAATGAGACAGGGCCAAATAGTTTTTTTTTAAGCCATTAAGCATATTCTTTAAGCCATATGCGATAGACAATAACTGTGTGGGGAGAAGAGGAAACTACCATTGTGTGCTATCTTATAGTTCACAGAGCACATCACATCATGGTTTCATTTGATCTTTACACCTTCTAAATGCTCTCCAGAGAAGGACAAAGCAAGTATTATCTCCACTTGAGGAAACTGGAGCTGTAATATTTTCTCAGGGTCAAATAGGCAGTGAATGGAATGCTCAGGCCTCAAATCCACATCTGACCATAAAATTCATGTCCTTTATTTTTAAATTTTATTTTAGAAGTTTTTTAATTATTACCCAATATTTTATAATAGAATAGTGATTAACAACACAGATATAGAGGCAGGCAACCCTAAACACTTGAAACTTCTAAATGTAGCCTCGGGAAGCCGGGATGGCTCAGTGGGTTAAGCGCTCACTTTGCAGCCCCAGGGACCGAGGATCAAATCCTGATCCTGGCCCGTGTGGACCCATATGCTGAACTGGGGAGCTCCCCCATTTCAGTTCTCAC
>PVKE010038642.1:0-15357 GCA_004027555.1 Craseonycteris thonglongyai
CTGATTCTGGGAGCTGGGCACATAATGCGATGCATGGGTGATGTGATGTGGAGTTGTCCATTGGGAAACTGTCTGATTGTTACCAACCAATGTCACCCCATTAAATTTAACAATAAAATATAATAATATTAAAAAAAAAAGTACAGCCTAGGGAATATAGTCAATAACATTGTAATAACTGCATGGTGCCAAGTGAGTACTAGATTTATAGGGGAGATCACTTTGTATATTATATAAATGTTTAATCACTAGGCTCTACACCTGAAACTAATATAAAATAATATTGAATGTCAACTATAATTGAAAATAAATAAGTATTAAAATAACATAGAATTAAAGGAGACTTAATTGTCAGAGCTCATTATCCTTTGAGAATGTATAATATATCTGCAAAACCAAGTATGATAAAACATGAAGAAAAATATAGTAAAAAAATTCACCCTAAATTATAAACATTTTAAGTCACACAGCTAGTAACGGTTAGAGCTAAGATTCAAACTAGTGTCTGTTTAATTCCAAAGCCAACTCTCTTTCCATTATACAATATTACACTTAATTTGGGGAAGTATCCAATCAGCCTTTAGCTCTTATTTCTTTCTTCCTAAAAGGAATGCTGCTCAACATTCAGATAATTTGCTCTGTAGTTCAGATAACAAGTATGTTATAGGAAGTATGTAATTAACTGAGATAGAAATTGAAGGAGATTTTGCTGAGAAATTAATTCATTTGGTTTAGACATGTGAAATCTGATGTCCATGTAGGATATCCAAATAGAGGTGTCTCAGGGATACATCGTCAGTTTTTGACATAGTTTCATTCCACACAGGTAGATGTGGGGCCGCACAGGGCCCAGTTCAGCATATGGGTCTGTATGGGCCAGACCAGGACCGGGGTCAGGATTCAATCCCCGGACCCTGGGGCCACAAAGCAAGTGCTTAACCTGCTGAGCCATCCAGCTTTTCTTGGATGGGAAATTTTTGAGTATGGTTTTAGATTAAAAGGAAAGGATCAATGGAGAAAATGTAAAGATCTTAGAAAGAAAAGAAAATCAATGGAACAAGGTCTTACAGGAAGAGGCAGGATCAGAAGCAATTACTTATCTATTATTAACATTAATTCCTCAAGTCCCCAGACTCTACTTAGCATTAGGAATTTAGTGGTGAACTACAGAGCCGGGTCTCTGATGCCAAGAAGCTTCCAGCCTAACAGTGGGAAGAGAGATGAAAAACAAGGAAACAAACAACGTAAATTGTGTTATATATGGTCAAGAAAGTGGGATGCTAGAATAAAAACAACCTGCCAGAGATGGTGACATTTAAGCTGAAATCTGAAGTTCGAGAAATGGGCAGCATGGTGAAGACTGGAGGGAAGAGGTCAAGGTGAAAAGCAAGGGGGACAATGGCATGAGGTGCCTCAAGAGAGGGAAGCAAATCACCTGGGTGGCTTTTTAAAGATACTTACTATTAAGCAGGAAATCAGAATCTGGTGGAAGTAACTGAGCATGGTTATTTTTTTAGTTCTGCAGTGCCGACTGGGGTGAGAAATGCCATTTTAAGACAAGCATATCTCGAAGACAACATTAAAGAGTTTGCTTTTTAATCAGGATGCAATGGGAAGCAGCTGGAGAGTTTCAAGCAGAAAAATGACATCGCATTTATGTTTTTAAACAATCAGGAAAACTAAATGGGATTGGTGGGGAGGACTCAGCTTTGGAGAGGGGGTAGTTCTTTTTAAACTAGAAAAGAAGGAAAGAACACTTTTATGGACAAGTTTAAAGGTGAAAGGGAGAGTTCACACCTAAGGACCTCTACCGACTCTAAAAGAGGAAAGACATGGTCCCACCTGCAGCAATCAATGGTCATGGGAATGGTGGGTGAGGGAAGGAGAGATGGAGGTCAGGAACAGCTAACAAAGGGGAGTAGAACGGGAAAACACCTGAGAAAATAAAAGACCCACAAGGTAGTACTGGGAGGCTCAAAAGATGCCAGAAATTCGCTTTTAGTGTAACCGTTGTCATTTGGGCAATGTCACATAAGCGAAGCAGGTGGAGATCGACAGACCACTGAGAGGGGTGAACTCTAGAGAAAGTGAAGGAGGAAAGCAGGAAGTTGTGAGTTCTTGATAAGAGACCATTATCGAGATTGACAGCCTGCATCAGAAAGTGAGCCAGAAAAGTGGGTTAGACTGGAGTAGTTGAGATCCTGGAGTCTTAAGGCAGTTAAAGAACAAACAGATTTAGTGAGAGAGCGAAGAGGAGGGATGCAAGCACGCAGATGCCAGATGGGATTTCTTAAAAGGAGCAGTTTTAAGCAATAACAAGGTCTGGGCTGTGACCACGGGAACAGCATTGGTAGCATCCAGTTCATCCATCACTCTCTTTAGGGAGCCTTGAAAATAGACAGGCTTTTGTTTATGGGCATTATTTGGATTCCAAATTAAAAGTGCTCTACAACCACCAATGACGCTGGGGAGATGGCTTCAGTCATACACTTGAGGGCGGCCTTACACCTTTCCTGAGGCACTTAAACCCTGAAAACCAACAAGTACTGACCTATATTATCCCAGAGTTTGGGAAAGTTCTATTTAAGAACAATTTCCATCATTATGCCATCAAGAAACTAAAATCACTGTCTCAATTCAACACGTGACCCTGTTACTGACACCCAATTCTTACAACCCCTGGTTATTTCTCAATCTTGGATGAAATGCCTGTCAAGATCTCAACTGGCCTACTACAAGATGATTACTCATGGGTTGCTGGGGGCTGGGGCTTTTATTTTTTTTAGTCAACTGGAGGGTTGGCTGTGAGGTTCAGCTGAAAACCCAGGGACAGCTTTGGGGAAGTAAGGATGAGAAATGGAACTGAAGCCCCAAGCACCTGGCTGTGAAAGGCAGCAGAGTGAAGTCGTGCAAGCCCTGGCTCAGTGGTCAGATCTGACATCAAACTCCATCTCTATTTGCCAACTGAGGAGACGAAGCCCATTCTCAGTGTCCTTTTCTATACTGTGGGCTAACAATGTCTGCTTTGCCTGCTTTGTTATAAAGATTACATAAGATCAATTATTAAAAGCATTAAACACAGAGTTTGGCACATAGTTCATACAGATCATTAAACTATTGTTGTTAATATTATTAATGATTTTCTCCAATTATATATTTAGGACAATGAACCACTTGCCAGCCACTGCTGAGGGTGCTCGCCTCTCTGGAAAGCTCTCCCAAGCAATATAGCAGCAGAATGTGAGTCAACAGGTGGGGGACAGGTTAAGGAGAAGAGTAGAGCCCTATTTGTATTGGTTACCAATTTCCATGGTGTAAATATGTCTACTATGACTGATTTCAAGGTACTGTTAACCAAGAATACAAAGGCAGAGTAAGAGGCAACAAACACTTATTTGTGATCCAAAAGAATAGCTATTGGAAAAGCGCTGATTCAGGCAGAAATTGAAATAATGTTCTGATTAGGAGGCAAAGGCAAGGGGGACAATTACATCAGTAGAAGGGAGAAATTTCTATAAGTGCAGATAAGCTAACATAGCAAAGCTAATTCTAAACAATATTTTAAATTTTCAGTTCAGTAGTCATAATATTGTTTTCTTATTATCTTTACAAGCAGTTATGATGCAATGTTGTTTCAGGCCCAGGCCAAAGGTTATTTCACCCAGTTTTAACATTTCAAAGGTTTGAGAAATAAGACATGCAAGGCAGTTGCTCTGGGATGGCAGCTCTAATTCCATATTAACATGGTTCCGTTTATGTTCATCATTTTTACACCACTAACACGACATCACTAAAAGCACATTCAACTCTCAGGAATCAACATGAGCTGGCTCTGTACACCACTGAATGTTTACATGAGCATTCCCAAAAAAAATTCCTTGGAAATTCATTTATTCATATATTCATACACACATACACATATGTACACACACATCAAATAACCTATCCTATCCTATCCTATCCTATCCTGAGCCAAGCAAAGGGGATTTTAAAAGGTAATTAAGAAATTTAACAAAGAAGACATAGATCTTCCTTCTCTGGAGCTTTTAATCAGGGAGGGGATGGGCAATTGAACAGCCATTAAAATGTTGTGAGGTAGGAGCCCTGTGAAGAGAGCGATGTGAGCAGGAAGGTCGGGGAAAGACACCTCACCCAGATGAGGGTTCAGAGGATCCTTTCTAGTCTAGAGGATAAGCAAGTAAAGTGAGAGCTGGGAGTGTGTTAAACAGAAGTAGGTGCTACGGCTCTATGGACTAGAGGTGTAAGAGCAGAAACTAAGAGGAGGTTAGTATGGGTGTCACAGAGTCTTCTCAGGGTAAAGAAAAGGAGACAGACCTAGAAGACGGTTAGGAGATAGAGACCTGAAGCACCTGGTGAGTGACAGGAACAAGGTGTGAGGGAGAAGTAAGAGTTACGAATAATTTTCAGATGTCAGTCTTGGGCCACCAAGTAGATAGGGGTGCCATTCTTTGAAATATTGAAAACCAGAGGAAGGAGAATAGTGTCAGAAGAGGGAAAGTCTGGGGTTCAGAATTGGACATGTTGAGGCGGAGGTACCTGAGCCCATAAAATAACCCCCCTGGAGTTCAGGAGAGAAATCTGAGCAGGTGATGAAAACCTCAGAGTCTCTAACATACAGGTCACAGCATACTCCATGCGAGCGGTTGACATCATCATCCAAGGAGGGGTGTAGACTTAGAAGAAGCAGGGGCTTAGGGTAGAACTCTGAGGGTCATCAACATTAAGCCCTGAAAGAAGCATCTGTAGGAGTCTGAGGAGGGGCAATTGGAGAAGTCAAAGGAAACCCAGGTAAATGAGGAATCATGAAACTCGAGAGAAAGCTGTTTCAAGAAGGAGGAAACGGGTCAACAAAGCCACATGCTGCTGAAAGATCAAGACAAGGAAGACGGAAATAGCACTGAAGGCCCCTGCTGACTCTGGAAAATTCGCTTCAGTGGTGTGATGGGGATGTATGCCAAAGTGCAGGGGCCAGCAGAGGCAGGGTGTGGAGGCTGCAGGTGTAGACTGTCCTTCAGGAAGATGCACAGTGAATGGTGCCAGAAATTAGATGGTCGCTGCATAGAAATGTGGGGGTTGATGGAGAGTTGTTCCACATTGTTTTAAGTTTAGAGAAACACGAGCATGTTTAAATGCTGATAGGGAGGAGCCAATAGCGAGTAGGAGGCAAGGGAGCAAGAGAAATATGTCATGTGCGCCAGCTTGTGTCTGAAGAGGACCTTACACTTCCAGTCACCTCTGCAGGGTAGAAACCAAACCCTAAGGGTCTCAGCACCGCAGAGTTCGCTGTTCCCTGGAGGAGAAGGACAAGAAGGGGTGGGCTTATGGAAACTAAGTTAGACACTTGCGACCATACCAATTTGTGAGTTACTAGTACCAAGCCCCAATTTTAGGCAAAGCAAATTTTGGGGAAATGTGATTGAAACTGATTTTTTGTTATTCCATGATACAAAGCTTTTGATTTTTTTTTTTAATAGAACACAATTCTATTTATTTATTTATTTATTTATTTATTTATTTATTTATTTATTAACAGAGAGAGAGAGATACAGAGACAGAGACAGAGAGAGAACTGAACTGGGGGAGCTCCCGAGCTCAGCATATGGTTCCGCACGGGCCGGGGCTGGGATTCGATCCTGAGTCCCCAGCGCTGCAAAGTGAGCGCTTAACCCACTGAGCCATTCCGGCTTCCCCACTGATTTTTTTTTTAACCAAGACAAATCTTTAAATGATTAGAAACATGATCCAAACTGGCAGCCTATAGGTCCAATCCAACTGGCACACAATTATTTGGCTTTTTTGTTATAAAGTACAGGAAATTTCACATAAAAGCTAGAGTCTGGAGACGCTGGGACCACATGGCCAACATCAGATCAGTTAAGCAGTTACCACCTCAAGAAAAGGGACAAATGCTCTCCAGCTTGTCCTAGCTTCACCCAGCCTTGTTCCTTTTCCTGCCTGCCCCTGTAAGGCGACTGGGGCACAGAGTTGCGTTAGATGGCTCTGGTCCAGACCTGCTCTATCACTGGGCACTTGCTGTGTGTGGGACAGAGAGCTAAGGCACTGGGGATACAATAGCAAATGTGGCACTGTCCCTGCTCACAGAGCGTGGAAGCTGGAGAGGTTGGCGACTCTTAATCTCAACAACACAGGGCTACTGGCATCCTTTGACAGTGCAGATATAACTTTGCATTTAGAAAATATTCCAGCTGTCTGCTCATCCCACACACCCACTAATGAACAAAAGCACATTCAGAACGGATGCTCAACTAGCTACAGAAATTATGACACAAATTTTCTGGAGTTTGATATTGTATCATAGTACATTGCTTTAGGAGTCAGGCCAGACCACAGGGGCACGGGGGAGAGTCAGTTAGGACAATGCAAGAGAATTTAGAAGAGTACCAGAATGTTCTTGCCCATAGCAATCTCATCTCATTCCTTCCTTTGTCTTTACAAGCTGAAGTCATTTCCAGCATTGTCTGATCTTGTCTTCGCCAGACTCAAGGGAAGAAGAACGGTTAAAACAATAGAACAAGTATGACCTATAGGGCTCAGATTTATTTGTTTTGCTAAAACTCTTGCAGCTGATCATTTGGCGGATGCATGCACCTCTGGTGCCTCTGTCCAGTGAGGGTACTGTTTTTTTTTTGTTTTGTTTTTTGGGTTTTTTTTGTTTTTTTTTTATCTTTTCACATTTATAGAGAGAAATTATCTTTTTGTCTTCAGTACATATTTATTTCTATTTTACTTTTTGACAGATAGAGAGAGAGACAGAGACAGAGACAGAGAACCGAACTGTGGGAACTCCCCAGTTCAGCACGTGGGTCCTGCCTGGGCCGGAGCCGGGATTCGATCCTCGGTCCTCATGGCCTCAAAGCGAGCGCTCAACCCGCTGAGCCGTCCCGGCTTTCCCCTGAGGGTACTGTTTTAAGGAGAAGGTGCTCCATGAAACAGAAGGACTTTTTTCACTATTGAGTCTTCCCTTATTCCCACTGCAAAGAGAATGGGGAAAATAAATTTGATAATTTTAATGTGGATGGAAAAAGGCATTTTCCACATAAGAAATAACCTCATTATTTGCCATAAAATTACTTTTCTTTGAATAAGAAACAAAGATGAAAACAGGTGGGGCCCCAAATTAGAATACCGGTATTAGCATTTTGAGAACTAGTACTAATCAAAGACTCTAAAAGGTTGTGGAATCAAGGTAGAGGAGGTAGATTATTCTAAGTCTGGGGCTGACAGAGGATTTAGAAATAGGATGACCAAATGTACCATTTTTAAATGAGACAGAAAACAACAATACTGCCCCTTTCAAATGGTACATATGGTCAGCCTAGTGTCACTGGGCTAAATTCAGGGTGCCAGTAGGCTGACCATATGTACCACTTTAAATGGGACAGTACCGTTGTTTTCTGTCCTGTTTAAAATGGTATGTCTGTTCATCCTATTTAGCAGTGAAATCACTCAGGCTGCTCTGCTGACCAAGTGGTCCTCCCTCCCTCCCTCCTTTCCAAATTAAGACAACACAAAGCTCAATGCATTATGATCACAGACTTTGTCTTTGCCTGGGACAGACCTGGATTTGAAACCCAACTCTGCTACTTACTAGGTGGGCTACCTCATTACCTAAAGTCTCTGAGCCTCAACCTCCTCATTTTTCAAATAAACTATTAATACACATTTCAGAGGTTGTGGTGAGAATGGAATGAGAAGCCTTTGCAAAGTAGAGTCCATAGCAAGCATTCACCAAGAAACACTGAGTTCTTCTGAGTGTACAGTCAAAAAATACTGGAAACATCTCTATAATGTCAGTTATTGAAATCTGACATCTGAATTCTAGTATTCTTAGCCTAATTTTCAAACTTTTCAAGTGCCCATTATATAAATCTAAAGAACTACTACAAAAGGTAAATGAGAGAAGCCAGGATGGCTCAGCGGGTTAAGTTGCAGCCTCGGGGACTGAATATTGTTGACCCCTGGCCCCAGCCCTGGCCCAAGTGGACCCATGTGCTGAACTGGTGGGAGGCCCATGTGCTTCCCATGCGGGAGGCCCCCAGCCCAGCGCCCACCCTGAGCGGCCCCCACCCACCTGTGTGGAACAAAACCATGTCAAAAACTGATGACGTACAATTATAAAGACTGCTCTGGGCCCTCCCCCTTCTCTCTGTCTCTCTCTGTCTCTGTCTCTCTCTTTATCTATCAAAACAATACAAAATAAATCTTTTTTTTTTAAAGGTAAATGAGGGGGGCACAGACTAGATCACCAAGAGGCTAAAAGACAGGAGTGGGAGGATTACTTTTCACTGTTTATACACTTTTGCACATGTAAATTTTTTCAGCTTTATCAAGGTATAATTTATATACAATAAATTCATCCATTTTTAGGTATGTAACTTAAATGAATTTAGGTCATATATATAATAATGTAATCACATAACCACTCAATCAAGATATACAACAGTTCTAGCGCCCTAAAAATTCCCTGTGTTCCTTTATAGTCAATCTTCTCTTCCATTTGGGCCCCAGGCAACTACCCATCCGCTCTGTCATGATCACGTTCCCTTTCCTATAATGTCATACAAATGAAATCATACAGTGTATAGAATTAATGCTGTGAACACACTTCATGCTTAGTGTGTTTTTTATATTTAACCACATTATTGCATGTATTAATAGTTCATTTTTTCTTATTGCTGAGTAATAATCCAGAGTATAAATATATCACAATCATTTATCCATTCACCAGTTGATAGACATTTGGGTTGTTTCCAATATGAGGGTTATTATGAGTAATGCTGCTGTTAACATTTGCATACTAGTTTTTGTTTTTATATCCTTTAAATTTTGTTTCAAATGCAAGTATTTCTCCCATTTTAAAAATTAGGGGAAAGCCGGGAGGGCTCAGTGGGTTAAGCGCTCACTTTGCAGCCTCGGGGACCGAAGATTGAATCCCGGCCCCAGCCTGTACGGACCCATATGCTGAACTGGGGAGTGCCCCCAGTTCGGTTCCCACCAGGGCAAGACCCCAGCCCAGTTCCTGCCCTGTGCTGCCCCAGCCCACCTGTGGAGTGAAACTATGTGGAAAAACCAATGATGTGCAACTATGGAGACTGTTCTGGGCCCTCCCCCTTCTCTCTGTCTCTGTCTCTGTATCTCTCTCTCTCTCTCTCTCTCTCTCTCTCTCTCTCTGTCAAAAACAATAAAAATATATCTAAAAAAATAAAATAAAATAATAATAATAATAAAAATTAGGGTGTAGGAAGAATCATTTCTCTGAATAACTAGAACCTGGAATAAATGAATATAATACAGTTTGGCTGATCAAGATTTATATAACTTCTCTCCACATGCAATGTTTGGTGTCTTTTTATGTATTATGTAAGTAAATACACAAGAACTATTTGGCTTCCTCTAAGCTAACCTTGTCTAACCCATGGCCCCTGGGCCACATGCAGTTCAAATGGCTTTGAATGTGGCCTAACAAATTTGTCAACTTTCTTAAAACATTATGAGAGGAGATGCTGAAATAGCTTGGTGGTTGAGTGCTTACCTTGCAATTGCAAGGCCCAGGGCTTGATTCCTGGCCCCAGTCCATGCAGGCTCAGCCTCAAAGGTTCTTGCCTCCCATGGGGGAGTCCCGCAGTTCAGTTCACACCCTGCAGGGCTCCACATCCACCTGTGTGAAATGAAACCATGTCACAATTAATTATGTACAACTATGGAGACTGCTCTGCCCCCACCCCACCCCACCACCACTTCTCTCTTTCTCTCTAACTTTCTCTCAAACAATAATGTTTGAGGAAAAAAACGAAGCATGAGATTTTGCAATTTTTTTAACTCATCAGCTAAAATAAAATTGTTAGTGTTAGTGTATTTTATGTGTGTCCCAAGACAATTCTTCTTTTTCCAATGTAATCCAGGGAAGACAAAAGATTGGCCACCCTTGTTCTAAGCAATACATCTGGTTGACATTCCCAGTAAACAAGATCGATCACACCACTTTGGTAATGTACAATGCTTCCTTGTGGCCTTAAGGGTATTTGCGTCTCTTTAAAAAATAATCCTTAATAGTTACATGCAACAACATGTAGGAGGGGAAGCCGGGATGGCTCAGTGGGTTAAGCGCTCACTTTGCAGCGCCGGGGACTGAGGATCGAATCCCGGCCCCGGCCCGCGTGGAACCATATGCTGAACTGGGAGCTCCTCCAGTTCAGTTCTCTCTCTCTCTCTCTCTCTCTCTCTCTCTCTCTCTCTGTCAAAAATAAATAAATAAATAAAAATATATTAAAAAAAAAACAACATGTAGGAGATGGGAATGCATCCATTTGGAACAAAAGGATACATAAATTCAAACACGGGCTCAGCTGACATGTGGAGATAACAGTCAGATGAATGTTTTCCCTCAGGCAGGGGTCAGTGGTATGGACAGGTGCAAGAAGGGAAGAGTGGGGAGGGATATGATCAAGTCTTAGGGTGCTAGAACTGTTCTCTATCTTCACCTCAGTGCTGGTTCCAAGACCATACACAGAGATGAAAATTCATCAAGCTGTGTTATTAAGATTAGTACCCTTTACTGTATGTACGCTTACCTCAAAAAAGTGAAAAGCAAATTATAACAGTATTTTTTAATTTTGAGTCAAATGAGATCATTGTATGACTACCTGGCATACTTGCCACAGAATAAATGGTGTTTAATAAGTGCTCATTTTTTTACCTTTCCAAGGGAAACGTTTGGCAATGTTAACATTACAATCATGGGGTTTAACTATTGAGGGGGAGAGGTTTTTTGCCTGCATGGATGGGGTCATATTGTCTCCCCTGATCACTGAGGCATCTTGGGATATGGGAGAAGTAAGAGAAGGCTTTGCACACATTCTGTCTTGCCTTACCTGAGTGGATTTTTAGCGGGATACTGGACTTGTGTGGAATCTCAAAGGTCTTGCACACAGCCACCAGGTCCAGAGCCATGCTTGCTACTTCCCCAGCATGAAGGATCCCACTGGCCTTGGGCACCCCAGTTACCACCATGTCTGCAAACATGAAACAATGGCACACTTGAGTGAACTAAAGCAGAGTTTGTAAGGATGCTGATAGAGGCTGGACACCCCAAATCTTTAACTGGACCTTCCTTCACAGCTTGGAAAGTTTATGTAGCAGAGAGTCTAGAAAACACTCCAGGAATGGAGCTTTGAGAGCAAAATTCACTAAGCTTGGGTGATGTGGACACAAAATGGTCCAATAAATCTTTCTTATCCACAATGTAAACAGATTGCCTCTTGGCAGCTGTTGGTCAATGCTTCTTACATTCAAGTAGCATTGTTTTCCTTGTCTTCCTAAGATAGTTTAATCCTCTCATGTTCATTTCAAGACAAACCAGAGGAATAGCTATTTTTGAGTCAATTTCTTATATCTACCTTTCACATCGAGAATAGAGACTCTGGACCAAAGCTACTGAGGATCACAAAGAAACAAGAAAACAATGCATCAAAAGTAAGTTCTTTGACTTCCACAAGAGCATTTATGCAGTGAAAGGGGGTACTTATAGAATTTTTATTAAAAATTTATTTTTGTTTTTGACAGAAAGAGAGAGCGACAGAGAGAGAGACAGAGAGAAGAGGGAGGGCCGAGGGCAGTCTCCATAGTTATACATCAGCAGCAGCATGGCTTCATTCCATACAGGTGGTTGGGGGCCGCACAGGGCGGGAACTAGGCTGGGGGCCTTCTGCAATGGGAAGCACATCCCAGTTTAGCATATAGGTTCACACAGGCTGGAGCTGGGATTTGATCTTTAGTCCCTGGGACTATAAAGCAAGCACTTAGCCTGCTGAGCCATCCTGGTTTCCCGAGAGAGGGTACTTATAGAATAGAAGACTCAGTGAGGCTTCCAAAGATATGGAAAACTCATAAAGATAAGTGGACTCAATGTGCAAAGCTATAAGCAAAGGAATTTCCAGTCTCAAAGATGAATAATGTGTCTTGAAAAAGCCTACTTTCTTTAGAGAAATGTGGCAAAATCTCAGAAGTCTGAAACAGTATAATCTGTAAGTGATTCCCCAGAGTACAGATCTAGGGCACTTGAGGTTCCTCCAAGAGATGAGACTGAAGAAGTTGTTAGGGGAGAAGGTTGACACAGCAGAGGCAGAGGGATCAGAACAGGGTCAAATTGTAACAGGCATTGATACAACACAGAATGAGAATGTAGACACTTAGACATTGACCTTGAAGGTATAACTGTTCTGCTCTGCTCTACTGGAGAGAATTGCTGATTGTTTAGGAATTTAATTGAAAGAGTGATGCTGAATGTTTTCAACCTGTTCTGACATTGTTTAAATTGGTAAGACCATACTCTGCTCAACACACCTACTCTGTTTCTGCCTGGATGTTGAAGGTGCTGCTTCCAGACACCATGCAGTGCGCGCACGCGCACACACACACACATACACACACACAGTTGTCATGACAATTGAGGCATTGTCTAAATAAAATACACATTCAGGCCATAACTGAATGAAGCCAGCAATTCAGACATTTCACTCAAGATGCTTTTATTTTGGTGAGGATGAAAGAACCCAGCAGCAACAAAAACCCATCAGTCTACACTGCAAACAGTAATTCTACCTAACTAAGTGCTAAATCCCAGAATCTTGAGATACTAAAATTAAAGCATTGGTATTTAAGGCATCAATTACTTTTCAAAAGAGCTCTCTGGATGGGGTTTGCCTATCTCCTCTAGGTTCTAGCCCACCAGGAGTCATAGGAACTAAAACCACAGTAAAAATAACTGCTAAACCAGTCTAACACAAAGTTCTGGTTTCCAGGAAACATTTTTGGTCATTTTATTTTGTGGGAAACATTAAGGTCCACAAATGTCAATCCACCACTTGTTTGTTTCACTTGGATAACAGTTTATCTAAATTAGAGCCCAAGCAATGAGAAAGAATGACCTACAACTAACACAGGTGCCTAATTTACAATCAAAGGTAAACTTAGTTCAGTTTATTACAACAGAGATTTATTAAATGCCTTAGACCAGGGGTGGCGAACCTTTTGGCGATTGAGTGCCAAAGTTTATGAAATAAGAGTATACTCGCTCGACTCGTGTGCCAACCCATCGAGTGACAGAGATATCGATTATTTTTATGTCTATAAGAGGCATAGGATGTTTTTATAACAAAAAACAATAATTCTGCGTGCCGAAATAATTGCTCCATGTGCCACTTTGGGCACGTATGCCACAGGTTTGCCACCCCCGCCTTAGACAGTAGAAAAATTATCACCATGATTAGTAAGCATTTTCATATATATATTTCTGATCAATTACTTAGTGGTGGACACTTTGGCTACATAGAGATAAAAAGCTTGGGGAAATCTATAAATATAGGCCACATCACAAGGCCACACAAGGCAAATACCCAACCAATTAGAAAAGTGGGTGATTAGGAAAGCTTGGGGCAAACAAATTTGGGAATCAAGTGAGACTTGAGCTGAACCTCATATAAAACATAACATTTAAGTATCCTGGAAGCAAAGGAAGAAATATTACAGGTAAAAAAACAAACAAACAACAACAACAAAAAAGAAATATGAAAGTATGGGATGGTTGGGTATTGCCTTGATTGGCAAACAATGTCCTCTAGGGGAGAAAATGCTGGAAGTTCCATGTTTGGACCCCTACTGGACTCAGCTCTATGTGCCTCCTCCCTTGGCTGATTTGTATTTGTATCTCTTTGCTATAATAAAACTACAATAATATGTATAACACTCCTGAGTTCTGTGAATAATTCTAGCAAATTATCAAACCTGAGGGTAGTTATGGGTACCCCCAAATTTGTAGCCAGCTGGTCTGAAGTAAGGAGAGTCCTGAAACCACCCAAGTCGTGGCTGGTGTCTGATGTGAGTGCCATCTTATGGGGACTATACCCTCAAACTACACAGTTGGTGACATTTATGACAAAGGCTGAAGAAGTCAGTTATGTGGGGCATTACCTGCAAAACTGGGGAGTTTGGACATGATGCTGTAGGCAATTAAGTTCTTGAGCAGGAAAATAAAATAAGCAAAGTATCATTTCATCTCATAATAGTGTAAAAAACAGAGCGAGGAGCCTAGTTAAGGGGCTGATTTTTTGTCCAGATGTAGAAGGCTGACGATCTGGACCAGGCCTGAGGCCAAGAAGGGGAAAGGTTGCATGAATAATAACTTTTCATGAGAGCCTAGGAACTCCGTAGGCTTTTTGTATGTGTGCGTGAGTTTTTTTATTTTTTTATGTTTTGCCATTTTAAAAATTGTTCACGGTCTCTAATTTATTTTCTTTTTTTTATTTTATTTTATTTATTTATTTATTTATATTTTTTTAATATTATTATATTTTATTGTTAAATTTAATGGGGTGACATTGATTGGTAACAATTAGTTTCCCGATGTACAACTCCACATCACATCACCCATGTATCGCATTATGTGCCAAGCTCCCAGAATCAGGTCCCCCTCCAACCTGATATATCTGGTGCCCACTCCCCCATCCCCCCCGCAACTCTCCCTCCTCCCTCCTCCCTCCTCTCCAGGTAAGCACCAAACCATTGAGTGTGTCCATAATGCTGGTGCCCTCTCCCACCTCCCCTCCCTCTCTCCCTCCCCCCTCCTCCCCTTCCCTCAGGCAATCACCAAGTTATTGGGTGTGTCCATAGGTCTGTGTCTTTGTTACTTTCAGTTTTATATTCCACCTATAAGTGAGGTCATGTTTTCGGATTCTTTCATTCTGACTTATTTCGCTTAATAAGATGGTCTCTAGGTCCATCCATGTTACCAGAAATGACTCTATTTCATCATTTCTTATCGCTGAGTAGTATTCCATTGTGTAAATGTACCACATCTTCTTTATCCAGTCATCTATCGAAGGGCATTTTGGTTGTTTCCATGTTCTGGCCACTGTGAACAGTGCTGCAATGAACATGCGGGTACAAACATCTTTGTAGATTAAGGTTTTCAGGTTTTTTGGGTAGATGCCCAGTAGAGGGATGGCTGGGTCATATGGTAATTTTATTTGTAATTTTTTGAGGAATCTCCATACAGCCTTCCATAGTGGTTGTACCAGTTTACATTCCCACCAGCAGTGTATGAGGGTTCCTTTTTGTCTACAGCCTCTCCAGCACTTGTTATCCCTTGTCTTGTTGATTATAGCCATTCTAACAGGTGTAAGATGGTATCTCATTGTGGTTTTTATTTGCATCTCCCTAGTTGCTAGTGAAGTGGAGCATTTTTTCATATATCTGTTGGCCATATGTATGTCTTCATGAGAGAAGTGTCTGTTAAGGTCATCTGCCCATTTTTTAATT